>JAUTBZ010129415.1:0-14430 GCA_032361785.1 Lepetodrilus galriftensis
GAGTATAAATTTTCAAAAAATGTCAAAATCATTAAAAATCGAAAAATTGATACGAAACGCCATTGACAAGGGCTAACAACAACCATCCAGTAAGCCATCAAGGGATTCCAGTGGAACAAGGAACACTTGCTGTTTCACCTCATTTCGGTCTTAATAACCTGGTACTACTGTCACCGTATCCTATGTAGCTTTATCAGCCTCTATTTGAGAGAAGCCAAGTTGACGTCGGCCATCTTGTTGCAGTGCGCCGTCAGACCAGCACAGAGATCCAGCACAAACTGATGAGTCGGAGAATGTCCTCGGACAAGACGCCGTCGTTACCTCGAGAGGGAGCCCAGCATCTTGCCAAGAAACTCCAGCAGGCGACCAACAACAACATCGACTTCCTGGCCACACCAGACGCAGGGGTCGCAGGGTAAGTTCAAAAGGTCGTCATGACTCCTAGCGGATTATGTCCCCCTTGCAGCATCCTCCATTTCAAAATCGTGGTAACAGGAACATCTGTAATGTTGGGACATAAGTCTGGTCTTAAATTTTCATCCTGGGGTCTGGTATATAACACCTGCATGACAAATTTGGACTGTTTATATTATTTTATGTTGTAAGTGGTTCTTTCATCGTATTTCATCAAGGGTTGTCTCCCTTGCCCTAAGTTTGGTTGGCATCTTGACATGTTCGTACTTTCCACCTTCATGTAACCTTGACATTGTCCTGTAACACTGTAACTTGACACTGTAACATGTTACATCATCGTTTTACTTGAAGGAAGTCCAAAGTATTCAATCGAGAGAATAAGAAAAATGAGTAAGTTGTCTGATAGAGGTCTACAAAGATTTGGTGAATTTGGTGTTGTTGCTGTTGTTGTTGTATGATGTTGTGCATGATGTTGTAATAGCTCTTTAGTCAAACACAATAAAACCACTGACCTTCATTCAGATACAAAAATATATTTGTTTAAAAAGAATACAAATTTAAATAACCATTTCCTCATAATATCGACACAGGAAACGTTTGCGCATTCCTAGTGAAACATTCCTTAAGGAAAAGGTTACTTAAATACACATACATGACATAGACCTAGGACACACGCATACACACTCTTCCAAAGGTAATATTGTTGTGACACATATTGACAAATCCTTCTTTCATCAAAGATTGTACATCCTACAGGAAATGTGAACATGTTTATTCAGCAGTAGAAGATAGAAGTCTGTATTGTATAGCACTCAGCCAAATCATTATAACACAGCAAGTCTTAGAAATCCTAGATACTGTAATCATTCTGCATGTTAGCTTGGCTAGTGGTCGAATAAATGCCATATTCTATTAGTGCATCTTATATAAAACCAAACTTACACATGTAAATATATAAGGAACAAAATATGAAACATTAACATTGAGTTAGTTCTGTCATGGTTCATTGTCCTGACTGCCTGCGTCTAGCATCTAGCACTTGTTCAACGAGTTTGTGTGCATGTTGTGCCATGTCTATCACATTTCATGTTCGTTCTCTCTGCACTACAACTGATGGAATATAATGTTGTGCCATGTCTTATCACATTTCATGTTCGTTCTTTCTGCATTACAACTAACGGGATAATGTTGTGCCTGCTCACTACCGTCATAAGTCAACACGTACCTGATGTCGTGACTACTTCCTGATTGCTGTGACATTTTATATACTAAACACAAACAAATTAAGTTGATTGTGAATTAACCTATAACAATAACTTTCAAAATAAACTTCTATCAAATACAGTTCTAAACACTGACTCTGTGGTTTTCGATCACTCGCATGTTGTCATGAAGTTCTGCAAGTCATGGCCAAGGCTCAACTCACGCAAAATATTATTTCAAATCATTCTCGCTCACTCACTCACATGAAACTTCCTTTAACCCAGCTGTATTAGACAGACACAGCTTATTTCAGCATCCCCAGTTGCCTCCAGCAGGAAGAGGGTTAATGTACCCTCTTTGCTATTGTGCCCAAGACTGGGAAATAATGATGTTGTGCCACGTTGTCGACTAAAATTGTCTATTTGTTAGCATGGATACACTGTGTTTCAGAATCCAGCGCACCAATCAGAACAAGAAGAAGCCGAACCCCGGGGCAGGTCGACCTCGACCCAAACCCAGTGTGAAACCCAAACCAGTCTTTCCACAATGCAAGTGTCTGTACGCGTACGATGCGCAGGATACGGACGAACTCAGCTTCAACGAGGGAGACGTCATTGAGATTGTTAAAGAAGGTTAGTTGAGAAGGACAACAAATCGTTAGATTAGATTGAAAAGAATTGAAATTGAATTTTTTTTTTTTTAAATAATTTAAAAAAAAAATAGATTGAAAATAAATTTCGGCAAGCTATGGTCTCGTTCTACAGGAGGGTTACAGTACTGCAAGAGTGGTGTTGCTAATCACATTATGTAGTTAGATACTCGTAGTGCTGTGCTGTGCTGTGTAACAGGACCGTATTAGACATTTGTCACGTCATGACAAGAGAGATGGCTGGAGTTCAGTGTACTGTGGTCTGAACTTCTCTGTGGTAGACTCACAGAACAGGACGAGGATGAATACAATTGGTTTAAAAATGGAACTTTGATGATGTTTCATGTACCACGTTTCATGTTTCAGATCCTGCCGGGTGGTGGCACGGCAAACTGCGTGGCAAGGAAGGACTGTTTCCTGCAAACTACGTGGAGAAGATGTAACTTTAGGCGTCCTGCTTGTCTACCAGAGTGTGCGTGGAGGTCTCGCAGGAAGTGACATCGCAGCTATGTCCAGGGGACAACATGACTATATCTACTGAGTGGTCAATACGACTATTGTATCCAATGGTCAATCTGGCTATATCTACTGAGTGGTCAATATGACTGTATCTACCAACTATATTGAAAGTTTCCTGGTCCTTGTGACAGGGAGAAGATGTCACGACGTATGCAGCTTTGACTTGACAAGTGATCTCAGAGCATGAAGTCACTCGCAGCCATTGCTGATCACTGTACATGAGAGTGACCTTTGACCTTGTTTGGACAGTTGCATGCATCCTGTGCTGTGTGTGTAACTGTGTTGCTATTGGACACAGTGCTGTAGTTGAGTGATAGCAGTTAGCACTAGTCCTGAGGGTCGTGAGATTAGCAATCTTCAAAGAGGAGAGTTATCCCGCTGTTCCATTGGCAAGTCCTGTATTTGGAAGACGTTCTGTATGTTCTAGATTTCGGACAAGTGCTATCTCCTGAGCATCTTCTGTTTTAGGAAGAACTAAATCGCACTCTCGGATAACAATCGCTCTCATTTCAGAAGTATTTTCTGTATTTAGGAGAATCAAATCACATCTACCTTGGTAGGCCGAATATACACCGATTGTTTATGTCATCCTGAAAACTATTGGAAATTTAGGATCTTTTTAGAATATTATCATGAGTGCTTCAAAACACCTATTGTTTATGTCATCATGAAAACTATTGGAAATTTAGGATTTCTTTGGAAGATTACCATCACCACTGCTTCAGAACTAATTTCTATTGCTGTAATTGCATCCAAAACTAATACTGCCTTTCCATGAGGAACACATTTATTTTTCTCATCTAACTGATGCTAAGTGTTGATGAGAGTCCCTTAGATTTGATTGAATTAATGTTTAATGTCGCGGCGGGAATATCTCACCCATAGGCGACGACTTAGAGAAGACCCTGGGGGGAGTGGGCAGTTGAGAGAAGATGCTCTGGGGGAAGGGGGTGGGGCAGGAGTTGGCCTCTAGGAGGTCCTCAAGAGGCTGTGTCCTCCGAGATGTCAATAAACAAGATGTCAACTTGTGTATCATTATTGTATGTCCTCTTATCTAAGACAGTGTTCGTCGCAAATGGGTGAAAGATTCCCGCAGTGACAAACTCAATATTCACTCACTCACTCACTCACTAAGACAGTGTGTGTATTTCTGCTAGTTTCTTCCAGTGTCTTTCTCACATGACATTGCCGACATCTAGCCTTCGTCGTGTCATCATTCTGTCCTCGTTCTGGTGCTGATGTTCTTTGATCGTTGACAGGGTCTTCTAAGAACAGTGAGAACTATGTTTTGTCCATGTGATAAATAGCAATGTTAGCAATAAACAGCTGAGTTGAATCTGACAAATGCTGTCAGTCTAGTAATGACATTGTTGATAATTCATGCTAGTGTGCAAATTAATTTATACATGTACTTGTAATTTTCATTGTTTTATCAAATTCATAATTATATCTTGTCGATGTTTTAGTGCCAAGTCACTGTACGTGGGACAATGTGTATAATGTTGAGATGAGTATCATGTTGAATATGTTTTATTCATTACCATAAACCAGAAAGAGAAAGTAGTTTATCATAAAATAATTCATGAATTTATGCATGTGATTTGGTATATATTATTGTTATTGGGAAGAATATAGATCATGACAAGGAAATTGTGAAAGTAGTCATTACCATAAATTTACTAATTATGCTAATTTTGCCGGCATTATTTTCTGTCTTCTGTCTGTCTACTGTCTTCTGTCTGTCCAGAGTGTTAGACTTTTTCATGGTCGTCAAGGGTCACTGATGTAATACATGTATATTTTTCATGGTATTCAATGAATGTTTTATTCTATGCTATGCATGCTTCATGGTTTATCATGATTTATCTATGCTTTTGTATTATAGCTATTATTTTTTTTGGCTATTTTTTTATAGCGGCTAATTATTGAAATTGAAAAATACCATGAATCCTAAAGTTATGAACAATGGAGATTGAGAATCTACATTCAAATTGAGATTATAAAATCAGCTTTGGCTTCTGTAGTGATATTACATGTATCCATCTACTGTAGTGCTTATATTCTTCATGTGTGATCATTTCCTAATGATATTTTGTACAAATGTACAAATTATGTTTTTGATAACTTGTAGATATTTATCTACTTTACTTTGCATTTATATATATATGAAATTGTTATATTTTCCTCAAAATATATATATTTAAGTACATGTATCTAAATGAATGGTATGACAAGTGCCTGAAAGAAGTCGTATATACCATAATATATTTTTAACTTTCGACAAAGTTTATCTATATGCATATACTTACATACTGCTATAGTAAAGTAGGCGGGGATGTATTGTAAACTAACACTAGTCCATAAAGATGAGGCATTTCTCGCAATGTTAGAGGTATCTTAAAGGGCTAGAAGCAATGTTTTGTTTTGTCGGAAGAATTTTTCATGCTAAAACTTAGGTACGGGTTCATCATGCCAGCTGAGGTAATTGTCAACATTCTAACATAAGGGGAACGTTACTTTCACCAGAGTCTTACGAGTACTTTTCCAAAGGAACGAAAAACTGCACATTGTCTAGGATATGCGAGGTCTGCTCCCGCTAGCAAGGAGATGCAGACAGAACCGGAATAGATCTAAGGCCACTTTTGCTGCCATCTTGCTTACAGAGCTAGAACAGTGGCTGTTCCTTTCATCTGCGCCGAGTCTTCTCGAACAGACAGGTGACGTCACTCAAATAAGCTGTACCGAGTGAAAGGAACGACTCGCACATGTCTCGCACAAGAAATATGGTGGCAAAGAGTTGCCTTAGATCTGGTGACGTTTTCCTGTGCGGTCTGCACTGCCTCTCCAGCAAGTTTAGACGGCAAATTGTGCGAGATGTTCCATTAACAAAATTGTCTGTTCGGAGTATTCCCGAACACTGGTACAGTTGAAAGAAACGTCGCCATCCACAAGGATTGCATCACTGATCACATCCTGGACTTTGCTATACTTAAAGCTAGGCCTAATGCTCTGCTTTCATCAGTATGATGTATATTTTATGTTCTGCTAAACTTCCAAGTCCATGGTTTGGGTTCAAGATATAGTTATTTTGTAATTTGTACATTCTTTATACAATTCACTTTTTTTTTTATTGTGATAATCTTTTCCACATCTCATCTTTATTGCAAGTTTTGTTAGAACCATCATAACTTGTACAAGTCCTCGATGCCTTAGGCCCATGTTGTTATCTGTTGCCAGGTTCCTTCATGTGTATATTTTTATACTCCATTCTTCCCAAAATATAGAACTGTGTGATAATCCTCCATATATCCTGACCCAAGGAATTATATTGTTAAATTGTTTATATCATCTGCTTTATTTTCATATTCATTCTGTTATCTTCATTATGCATTCCGAATCGAATAAACCTATAGAATGATGAGGATATTGAGTTTTTGTTATTTTTGCCAACACTGCTATTGAGTGAAATTCCAGTGAAGTGGTCTGGTAATTTATAAACAAGGAAGGGTGTGTGTGTGTGTGTGTGTGTGTGTGTGTCACATTTTGATGACTATTCAATCACCTTGATAGCTGCAGAACTGTAGCTATAAGATGCCCTGTTTACTATAAGGTGTCAGAATAGATAGCAAAATAGTAAACGGGGCATCTTATAGCTACAGTTCTGCAGCTATCATCTTGACTGAATCTTCCTATTTTGCTGAGCTAAAAATTGAAGGACAAATCACTTGAATATGAAACCGATTGCTTTTAACAGAATATAAATCGTGTAAAATAAAATCAATTGTGACATGAATTTGGAAAATGCTAGTTTAATACTTATAAGTAGTGGAAACTACTTGGTTTTGCTTACTGCTCCGTTCTCAGCACCCAGCGATATCGCCCAAACACAGCATAGTTTACATTAGCAACGAGCACTTTGCCCTTCCGTGTTCCACTTGTCATGCGCAGTGCGGAAATGCGCTATGTTCGAATTTCCGTTGTGTTTACATCGGCGAACATGTTTCAAGATCTTTGAATGGGAAGAATTAATGACGAAGGCACCGTGTTGAATAGAAGGGTGCATAAACGCAAGGTAATTTTGATCGCTTGCGTGCGTTTCTGTTTCTATTGTGTGTTATGACTTGATGTTGACATGAAAATCTGCATGTTTTGACATGAAATCTGTCAAGTCAACAGCACGCATTTTGTCGACTATTTTCCGCTTGTGACAGTGATCGAACTTTAGTACGCTAACATAAAACCTGTAGGAGTAGATACAATATGTTTGGCCAACAATATGTCCCTTTTATTTTCTATGAGCAGCTTAGCCGTCACAAACTAAGACTCTTTAAAGACACAGTGCGCTTCAATCACTTCCTAGTTGACAAACACTCTCCCTAGAATTCCTAGTAGAAATTTACTAGAATAATCGGAGCAGTGACCAGCTGGAGACTGACCAGCAGAGTAGGGATAGCTGCAGTTCTATAGCTACTAGCTAGAAGATATTTATATCATAAATATTTATGAAATCAAAAGCATACCATATTCACTCACTCACTCAGAGAGAACCTAAATTAAAGGGAGACAGACAAACAACTCTTCAATGTTAAATAAATAAATTTGCAGCGAGTCCTTGTCCCGAGATTACGAAACCTTTCTGAGTTCGAATTTGTACTCCCGTGTAGGGATGGGACGATTTTTTTCTTACTGTAATGTCTCTAAATACACCAAAGAGTTCGACCAAAATGCCACTTATAAATGTTCCCGAAAAAGAAAACTTGACCTGTGCTCAGTTGTGCATGTACTCGAAGAGTTTCATAATCTCCAACTTGGCAAAAATGTCAAGTTAGTATGTAGGGTAAAGTGATACGTAGTCGGACACCCTCTGGACTTGGCGCACGCTTGTGACGTCTACAGTGAACATTATTAAGCATTCAGAATGCACCCACTTGATAACCAGAAACCTTGGATGGCTTCTGAATGTCATATTGTTTGCGTACGCGGCGAAATATATCCAAAAAGAGACGAAATATAACACTACCCTGATTTGATCGCAAGTCGGACTATTAGTTTGTCATGAAATGTTCAACATCCCATGTGTGGTAGATTACCTCAGACTTGCAATAGCATACTGATAAGCACTGTCCAACTTCCAATCGAATGTGTATGTTGTTGTAAAACATCTATCTGAAATTGTTCTGACGGTATTTTCCATACAATTTGATATGTATTTCATTCTTATGTAGTTATTATAGTTTCATATGTTATCAATCTGCATCGTGTATCCTAAAAAGTGATATTGGTACAAGAGAGTGAATGTCATAAATTTTAAGAATGCTCGTTCAAATTTGGTGCAAATTTGGCATTCATTTGGGTGATGAAAACGAGAGGGTGAAAGTTACATGAGTAAGATAAGAAAGGTAACTCTGTTTAGGGGACGAGTTCAAAGATTCGATAAGATCAACGTGTGTTCGATTCCCGGTGTTGTTAATTCTATAAATATAGAGCAAAAGTGTCCGACTTCGGATCGTGTCCGATTTTAGATCACTTTACCTTGTGGGTAAGAACACCATATACAAGTACATAAGTTACAATACTCGTACCGCTATGATATGCACTAATAAATGGACGAGGTATGCATTTAAATATCAGGTTGATCATGGAGTTCTATTGCACTGTACTATACTATGAGAGGCGTAACACACACAAAAAACCCAAGTACATGAATCACAATTCTCGTACCGCTCCGATTGTTCTGTGGGACAGAACTCAGATGAATCAGCAAGGAAATACATCCGACATCTTCTGCATTATACCATGTCTGCCACATGCCAGCCATGTCAGAAATCAATGAATCCCGACACCCGGCAATACATAAGTGTAAATTAGTCCAGACATGACATGTGATTGTCCAGGACGACTTCCGGAAGTCGGCAGGGTCCTCAGGCGTTGGTCGACCCACAACCGGAAGTCACGCATCGAACTGACATTATCTTCCGTGTATACTTCACTATTCGCTCATCACCCAATTTGTCTAATTACCGCTCAGACTTTGTAATTGTGACAGAAAAATCAATTCTGCATAGCAAAGCATGTTAATAATGTTAGATTATGATTATATGACTGTCTCTAAGAACATTATTTTAGACCTGGTTGTATTGGTGTACGACTTTGAATCACTACAAGACATTAACAGTTGTTATAAGGTGTATAAGGTGAAGCATTTCTATTGATGAAATCATGTGTATCCATACATTGTATTCATTCATAGAACGACACTATTAACATAATTGAATTTCGTTTCTTTTTATGACATTGTTGAGATCTGTCACGGAGATTGAAGAAATACACGATACTCTCAGCACCAGCAGCCACGGATGATACAGATGAACCAAGGGCAATAACTCTACACTCTATTAAGGGCCATGATCCAGGCATATCGAGCAAGTTCAAAAACTCAATAGACAGTATGTGTAATAGGAAATACATGTATACAGTATACATATTTTTATTTGATTAGTTGTTTGTGTGTGCTCATTATACAGGTACATACTATGCAGTATTAATAACATTTATATTCAGAATATTATAATATATAAAATGAAACACCAATTGAAAACATTACATTTTCTATTTCTATTGACTTCCTTACAAATTGTCCTAAATGTTCCTTTTAAATTCTACTTAATCTTCCTATCTCCGATTACATTTAAGAAACAATCAATTTGAATTGAATGAGTTCTCAATTGTATAAGAAACGACGCGCATTAGTGCCAGAACATTGGCAGCTTTATCTTGAGACTTAAATAAACAATTCCCCCAAATCAGGAGATCGTGTAGCTAAATGAGTCTATTGGTGATTGCGTGTTGGACATTTTGTATTAGTCATACTCTCCAAACGAATTGTCTCGGGCTCCCTTGTATGAAACGGCGTAACTCTAAGCTACCGTTAACTTCAACCTTCCGCATAGACTACATCATTTGTTTAAGGCTGGAGTTAAGATTGCCTGAGAGTTACGACGCTTTGTACAGGAGCCCCCCGGGGTTCCAGTAATCATGTACATCATCTCTACGTTCAATTGATGTGCACGATTAAGGAGAACGGCCTACTTCATTGCTACTTCATTGTGTTTTGATGACGCCAGATAATATGAAAAGACCAATACTAGTTTTTAGTCCTTTGTTTTTAGTACTAGTTTTTAGTCACTTTGTTCCAATTCTTTCGAGTTTTAATAAATTGTTAAGATAGTCATAGGATTGTGTAAAACAATGCAGCTTATGAAACCCGTATACACTTACATAGCATATACATGCATACAAATAAATATATTAGTTTCAATTAATACAATTGCACATTAATGCATTCCTAGAAATCTTTCTTTGGAAAAACCCGTCATCTAGACTAGACTATCATCGTATGATGCCAACGTAATATATTCCGATAGTGTCGATGAACCTTCTGAAACTTAGCATTACATTGAAGATAAAGAGTACAGACTACAGAAGCTGAAAGAAACTGACCATGTCAAAGATCTGAGTGAGCGTGAGACCCATCCTGATGATGACCGCCGTGGTGGCGTTCTTGACTGGCCGCACAGACCTCTCGTAGCCGCGCATGATGTGCATCATCAACTTCTGCTCATCAGGGATGTTGGCCATCTCCTCCGGGGTCCGGTGGAAGTCCATCACCTTGAACTCCACGTAGCTGTGCCCCTTGCCTCCACATCCTGACGCTGCAACACACAGATACACACTGCAATAATAATAATAATAATAATAATAATAAGTTAATAATGCATATTTATAACATGCCTATTCCATGTCGTACACCATCCTCTAATGACATACTATTGTCTCTTTGAATACATCATAATGTTAATGGCCTGGGTCTCGATGATGGTCGTACACATGCTCATGACGCTATATTATTACCTCAATGGATCTGTGTGCACTCAATTCCCTCTGAACTCCCTGAGGAGTAATGCAACCCAAGTTGTCATTCAAGTTGTCATTGAACGAACGGCCATTGCCTACCTAGCATCCATCAGCCATGATCATGGCCAGGCCAATGTTAAGTAGGTATACCAAGTACATACCATGACGGCATCTTCCAACATTTATCTTTAATACACTAACGGTATTTCAAGGTATATATACAATCACGTAGCATCTTCATTAAAATGTCATCCCACACCCCACACACAATGCTCATAAATATATGGTTGTTCGCATGCGTGTGTGTCTAGGTCTGTCTGTATGAAGAATAACAATTTTATAGTGATAAAGTTGTCTGACTAGAACATTTTAAGTATGAATAATATTTAAGCCACTAATGATTTTCTTCCACGAGTGAAAATGTCAAGGACTTGGTCGAGATCACATTTGTCACGCGACGAGATGGTAAAATGGGTTACTGAGGACAGTAGGGGGAGCGACTAGTACCAGCCAGAGTCACCTCAACAGCAGAACTTATCATGCAACTAAACAGAAGTGAAGATTCGATTCGGAAGTCGCCATCATTGCGTCTGTATAGCTTGTCCAATCTTCCAGTCGCTGCCATACGTTATAGAATTGTTTCGTGTCTGGAAACCGCGATGGCCACTTCAATAGCGGTACTCTTGTTTTGCGTCGAAAGTCACGAAGTTGGACTTCGATACTCGATGGCGTCTAGGTGTCTGCAAGTGACCAACACTGGAGTCTTTCCGTTTGCCAGAGATGCATTCACGCGCCATCACTCTCACACACACACACACACACACACACACACACACACACACACACACGCGCGCGCTTCATGCACCATCGCACTTATTACCAGCTGATTACTACTGGATGTGACGTTCATCCAGGTACAAACTGACTGCACTATCGTGGGGTATCAGACTAACTAGAGAACTATTACAGACACTAATTTACTGTCTTTCTATCCATGATATGTAGTATACGATGCATATGACCACTTTGCTGTCGCTTGTATACAGAGGTTAGAAATGCCATGATATATGTACTGTACATCCGTAGTACAGTTGTACTAGAACATGTATAGCTATTTCTAAGTGTTAGAAACTAGCAACAATACAAGTCAAGTAACCTTGAATATAACCCGAAAGTTTCAATCTTGATATACAAACTATGCCGTTGGACACATTTCCTCCACAACAGGAATGCCCCGAGGTTTGAAAAAATACATCCTCCAACTTAACGAACCTTCCTGTCAAAACTGTCAATAGTTCGATCATTTAGTTAACCAAATAGACTGGAAAGAAAAGCACGTAAATTCCCATACAGGCGTCAAGGAACAGGCCCTCGTTATACAGCTGGCACTTGCATATAATGAACATCACCCAAGGCGTCAGTGGCACCGCATTGAGACTACTTGGTCTAGAACCCAGACACTTCAAGATCTGATATCACGAACTGGGCAGACAACAGAGGGAGATATTTGGGCGATCTCTCGATATAAAGCATGTCAAACCGTCCACACAAGTAGTTTGCTGTTCACTCTCTTGCTATCTTTGTCATGACAGTCACGAGTGGTTCTTGTGTTCGTGTGTGAGGTCTTCCAGCAATGCCGACGCTCGTCTTGGCAGCACGTTCCCTACACAGGAGCATCACGGCGGAAGGAGAACTGTATTAGGTTCAACTGCTCCAATGACGCCTACAATACCAAACTAACATACTGAAGTAGCACTACCTTCAACTAGTTCGCATGTTTTGGGGTACGCTTGTGGAATTAGTTGCCAGCCTATAGGTTTCGTTATGGCACCAATTGCGCTTTGATAGTTTAGACCTCCATAAGAAACCTTGATGATAGTGTGTGAAAGCAACACTTAGTACTTACTGTACTTGTATTGCAGAATGCTTGATAATAAGAAAGCGTATGGAATGCATGCAAGTGCTCGGATTGAGACTCGTGCGTCATGAATATGGAAATAAGTTTGACAAATTGACTGGTCCTCCATCAGTGCATTATTGACCTCCATCTTTCTAGAAAATGTAATGCTCTATAATTTAAGGTGGAATAATAAAGGACAATCAATAATATCGCGTCTCCGTAATTTGTTATGATTGCTTATGCATACGCGTGTTACCGAAATAGCTAGGCCTCAATATCAACGAAAATGTGATGCAATCATATCTATTGTACGGAAACTACTCAAGTTGGAATTTAGACATTATCGGGCTCGGTTAATGAGTAGATTGGACACTGGGTTCTACCTTGGCTGAGAAAAATCAGAGATAACCAAGACGGATTAGTGGCGTAAGTTTAGAACAGTGGTTTAGTTCTAAAATACCTCCGTTTACCCAGCAGAGAAAGGCTATCCGGCAATATGTGACAGCAATAAAAATGGATAAGGTTTAGAGCTGAATAGCAGTAGTTTCGGTTATATAATATAAGATTGAGAGATGGTTGAGAGATTATTGGCGTCGCCCTAGGAGAGTAGTGTAGCACCGTTAGTAGAGAGCTGCTATCCGGTAGTACTAGATAGCAATGCCAATGCTAAACGATTAGCGCTGAATAACGGTGGCTTGAGTTGCATACTCCCCATGGCGTTGCTAAGGTTCAGATGGGTTTACAGTTGTTCAAGGACAGTATCTTACTGGGTTACATGAATCAAAAACAACTTAATAGATTTGTTATGCATGGATTATCCCGATAAATTATTTGACCTAGTTAATTATTTGACATACCGTTCTCAATATATTATTTACAGAATAACTACTAGCTTTACTTTATGTGCTAATTAATATGCTCTCTTGATTATTGAATACCGTATATTGGTTTTATATACGGTAATATCATCGATTTTGATATTGTCTAAGCATATTTATATTTAAATAATTAATGAAGGTTGGTAGATCGAAGCAATATGTAAAGTTTATTTATATACCGTCCCTTGGTATACACCATAATCTTTTAGTCAAGAATCTGCATCACCCTTACACTGGCGTCAGAAAAGCTTCGACATATCTGTTATATTATCCAAGCATAGGTCTATTTAGATTTTCATTCCAGACAATGTTTCAACCCTGGAGGGGTTTCTGCCACTCTGGCGGTATTGGCTTCAGGTTGCCGTGTCTTCATGACATATACCATGGTCATTTTGATATGAGGATTCCACATACCGGTGTTTATACTTGTTCTGGGGCCATGTTCCCAAAGATATCGTATACGTAACAGCATCGTTACAGCCTTTGTGGAGGAACATTTGACTTTTTCTGGATCATCAGAATTTCCTCCACCAACAACTATGCATACGATAGCTTCGGGAGCATGACCCCTGGGCTCATAAGTATTTAAAGTAATACATTTTTATTATTATTATTATTATTATTGTTGTTGTTGGTGGTGGTGGTGTTGTTATTGTTATTATTATTATTATTATTATTAATTATTATTATTATTATTATTATTATTATTATTATTATTATTATTATTATTGTTGGCGTTCTAAGGAAATGTTCTTAAAGTCATACAATCAAGGTTTGATGACATATTTCATGATCAAACGTAGTTTACCTGAAAGTATGTACATTTCTTTGGCCTAGGCTACACATGACGGCGAAAAGTTGCGAGTTGGACCCATCCCCTTAGACTATCAATAGTCTCGGAGGGTTAAAGTAAATCAATAATATATATTGGTATTATATTTATATGAAAGGAG
>JAUTBZ010129426.1:0-14427 GCA_032361785.1 Lepetodrilus galriftensis
AATCAACGTAAATGATGTAATACAAGCAAATCTGCGTCATTTATGTCCGACGTAAATATACACCCCTTTCGTGAAACGCACTCCAGGAGAATACTACAGTAGCCATCATACGTCATTAAAATGTACTATGCATAACCCTGCTGCCTGTCTCCCCTGTACCTTCGTCACAAATAGGTGAAAGATTCCTGCAGCGACATTAAACTCCATATTCACTCACTCACTCCCCCTGTATCCAGGTGTTCCCCCACGAGTACCGCCGGGCTCTGAAGGAGCAGGAGGAAGAAGCGGAGGAGCAGATGATCGCCAACGGAGATGTCGGACTGTCCAGAGGACCCAAAGTTCTGTTCCACGAGGATTCCATCAATGAGCTGGAGGACACAGTGGACTCACAGGTACGGGCGTCGGACTATTGTCATGTTTTGTGTCATGTCATTATTTTATTTAGTCATGTAAATACTTGCGGTCTATCTTGAAATTTGATTCCTGTTATGTACAGTTGTGAAATTAATTTGATTCTTTATGCAATGTAATTTTTCATGTAAATATTTAATTCCAATTACTTTTATTACTTAAGAAACTAATTACTTGTTGCATTGAAGTGACAATAATTCACATGTCGTCTACTATCCAGGTGATGAAAGGTGCAGACCAGGTTGTGGACATCGAGTCGTCCATCCCGGACGTCACGATGGAGAAGAAGAAGTTGGAGCAGGCACTGGACAAGACACGTGGCTTCGTGAAGTACAAGCGAGCCACGTACCAGTACCGCAACGCCGACAAGAGAATGAAAGACTGGGGCGAGATCTACGACCACAAACAGGTCAAAGACGGGCTCAGGATGCAGGCTGCTAGGTTAGGTTTCATTTTGATTCATCCTGAGATTTGTGAAAAAAATTTTTTTCTTAATGTTAGATATTTATGAAACAGTATGAAGAATTCCTCACTGCTTGTTGAAGTACTATTATCACTAGTAACAAAAGTATGTAGTTTTAATAACTCCTATTTAAATAATACAGTCGTCGCCTATGGGTGAGATATTCCCGCCGTGACGTAAAACATTAATTCAATCAAAATCAAATAATACAGAAATGTATGCGTGTGTATGTGTGTAATACATAGTTGAGGTTAGTAGAGAGTTCTGTCCAAACCTTTCAGATGTATGGACTGTGGCGTGCCATTCTGTCAGTCCGAACACGGCTGTCCTCTCAGCAACATCATCCCTAAGTGGAACAATCTGGTGTTCCAGGTCAGTAACTTTATTACACTGCAACATAGTACACGGCTGTCAGATGAAACAAATCTGTGTAGTGTTGTCATACAAAATCAGTGTTACAGCTATTTTTCAAAATCTAAGAGCGATAATATAATATTTTGCTTTCACTATGTGTCTGGAGTTACTTCCCTTAGACTGTTATGTTGCTTATGATATAAATATTACTAAAATTATATTAGGTACTGGAATGAAGTACACAGCTGTGAGATGGAACACATTTCTTTATTGTTGTCATACAAAATCAGGAGTACAGCTACAATTCTAAATCAAAGGGAGATAATATTGTGCTTTCACTATGTATCTGGAGTTACCTCCCTTAGACTGTTATGGTTTCTTTATGATATCAATATCACTAAAATTCTATCGGGTATTGGAATGTAAACTGAATTTTCAGGTTTTTCTTTTGTGAAAGGATAAATCATTATATAATTTATTTCTAGAACAAATGGCGAGAGGCTCTGGATCAGCTGCTGCAGACTAATAACTTCCCGGAGTTTACAGGAAGAGTTTGTCCAGCGCCATGCGAGGTGTGTATACCTGGAACTGTGACTCTGTACCTCAGTGTTATCATATCTAGTTAGTTTACGCCACTCTTAACCACCAAGATATATGGAAGCCATGTTAATTAGTTCATCCTTGGTCTATCAGTACCAGCCGGTACTTGAAACATTCAGCTACAGATGTAAGTGAAAGAATCATGAAAGCAACTAAAAATGTTTCATAATCATTCAGCCTGGTATTTATTAAGAATTCTCATTTTTATAAATTCCAGGGTTCCTGCGTTCTGGGCATCAACACACCGGCAGTGACCATCAAGAACATTGAGAACGCTATCATCGACCACGCGTTCGAGCAGGGCTGGATGAAGCCCGAGCCGCCCAAGAAGCGGACGGGGAAGAAGGTGGCCGTCGTAGGCAGTGGTCCAGCAGGTCTTGGAGCAGCAGCACAGTTGAACAAGGTGAACATTAAATAAGTGTCTCGAGTTCGAACCCAGAAGCAATGTTTACGGATGTTATCTTTCTGATGTGAAGTCATAATAGGATGCACGGTATGTCCAGAGTTCAAATTCGCTCAGAGGACCAAGTGTTTATAATCATACAAGTTACATTTCCGATGTGATCATGATATGTTGTCTGTTATGTGGCAGTGCTGTTATCACCATTGGTTTGTCAGTACCATCAGGTGCTTGTGTTTGTCTACTGCAACACTTAGAGCTTACCGGTCTGTCATCCTGCCATAGTGCAGCTGTATAAGCTAAATAGTGCTGAAAGCGATTAAACTACAATTCAAATGAAAATTATTACCAGTATTCTCATATCTTCATGCATTTATTTTATACATATTTACATTGAATTTTGTTCCTAAATTTATCAGAATGTATCGAAAAGAGATCTGATGGACAAGAATTCTTCGTGAAAGATTTTCGTATTAAGATATGTATTGACTGTGTGTGAGATGTACATGTTATTAAAGTGAACACTGATGCTATTTCAGGCTGGCCACACCGTGACTGTGTACGAAAGGAACAACAGGATCGGAGGTCTCCTTCGCTACGGCATTCCTACCATGAAGCTGAGCAAAGATGTATGTATTCTGTCCTCTCTACTCTCTCGCACTAAAAATATGTCTAGAATTATACCCATATAGAGACATATTTTCTCATAGCAAAACTTGTTTTCTCTACTAGTAGAATCATTATTGTGATTTTGATTATATGAGCATCAGTGGAATTATGACATATGGTGATTTTAATTATATGAACATCCGTGGAATTATGACATTATGGTGGAATGGTGATTTTGATTACATGAACATCAGCGGAATTAAGAATGGGTGATTTTGATCATATAAACATCAGTGGAATTATGACATTGTGGAATGGTGATTTTGATTACATAAACATGAGCGTAATTATTAATTGTTGATTTTGATCATATGAACATCAGTGGAATTATAACATGGTGGAATGGTGATTTCGATCGCAGGTCGTGCAGCGTCGTGTGGATCTGATGGAAGCGGAAGGAATCACCTTCATCACTGACGTGGAGGTCGGCAAGGACTTGGCGACTGCCAAACTCTTGGAGGACTACGACGCCGTTCTCCTGGCTCTGGGGGCTGCCTGGCCGCGAGATCTACCTATAGCAGGTACGTGAGGGTGTCTGTGGTGTCAACATCTGTGTTTAGTTTGCATCTGTAGGAATGATCTGTTCACCTAGCAGAGAATGTGTACCAGGTAGGATGATATGGGCATGTTAATGATAACTTTCTAGCACCCTTTATGGCAGCTTGGGTTGTATACTCCCCAGGGAGTTGAGAACAACAATGGGATCTTTTGTCCAAGGTAATAATGTAGTGCTATGAACAGGTTTTTTAGCTCAGATTTGGCGCAATGGAAATGTGCACGTTATTATCATCGTCTACATTTTGGTTGTAAGTTGATCAGGGAATATGTGTTGATGCAGGTCGTGGTCTGGAAGGAATCCACTTTGCCATGAACTTCCTGAGCACGTGGCAGCAGAAGCAGCAAGGAACTGACCTGAAGGAACCCAAACTGGATGCCAAGGGCAAAGACGTCATTGTGATAGGAGGGGGCGACACCGGCAATGACTGCATCGGCACGTCACTCAGACAGGTATGTGTCTGTCTGTCTGTTTGTCTGACAGTCTGTTTGTCTGTTGGTTGGTTGGTATGTATGTCTGTCGGTTGGTTAGTCTGTTTGTCTTTGTCGGTCAACACATAGACAATACACTGAGACTTCCTTACTTCAGGGGGCCAAGAGCATTGTATCCTTCGAGATTCTGCCAACACCACCAGACTCTCGCGCTCCCAGCAACCCCTGGCCCACCTGGCCCAAGATCTTCAGAGTGGACTACGGCCATGAAGAGGTCAAGGTCAAGTTTAACCACGACCCTCGCATCTTCAACATCAAGAGTAACGTAAGCGAAAATACTGTAATTGTGTGTGTGAGTTAGTAAATTTAGACAATAAAGTTCTGTGGATTGATATATTTTGTTTATTGATTGTTAATATTTATCCAATTAAGAGGAATGAGAAAACTGGTTGAAATGCTACCACAAGTGGTGTTAATCTATTTAAATTATTTAAGGACCACATTATGTTTACGATTGACAATATTATATATTATAGAATATGTAGACCTTTATTGAAAATGACACAGTGGGAATAATTCACCCATTCACGACAATGGCAATGTTAAAAGGATAGTCATTATATATTGTTATATTTTTTGTAGAACTTCATCGATGACGGTAACGGCCACGTGAAGGGGATCAACACAATGCTGGTGGAGTGGAAGAAAGACGAGGCAGGACGCTGGCAGATGTCGGACGTACCAGGTCAGTCTACTGGCACTACTGCCACCATGGAAGGTCTTCAAACCAATTAAATTAATATCAAGTTGTGATATTAGTGGAAGAATCTAGAAAGCTACTCTAAACCCCAATTAAAAAACTACAACAACAACACACACAAAAACATTTAACCTCCTGATGATTCCTTGTCGCAAAAATGGATGAAAGATTTCCACAGTGACGTTAAACTCCATAATGAACTTACTTCTGATACTAACATGGAAACAAATCCTAGAGTACATTGACATAGCATTGGATGCTGTGAAGTTCCTGTTCAGGATATTCCACAGAATGCTCATAGCTGTACAAGCGTTGCAACTCAATAATAAAGTCACTATTCAGGAGTACCACCCTTGTTCTCCCAGCATCGGCCCTTTATGATGGTCCCACCTGCTGTGTTACAGGTTCAGAGAAGGTCTACCCATGTGACATGGTCATGATAGCTATGGGCTTCCTGGGACCCGAGAGGAAGATAGTGGACGAGATGTCCGTGAAGCTGGACCCCCGGGGCAACCTCAGCACCCCCCAGAAGAAGTACTCCACCAGTGTGGCCAAACTCTACGCAGCTGGAGGTAGGTCTATCTATCTGTCTGTCCTGTCTCCGTCACGCTTTCAAATCCTATCCCTAGAGCGTGGCATCGATGTTTGAAAGTTACCTTTCTGACACGATATTGATAGGATGCATTGTCTGTACCGTGGCAATGCAGTTATTATCCTTGTCTTGTCAGTACCAGCCAGTGCACTGAGTTCCTCTTGCCTAAACTGACAAGCTATTAAATATAAGTGAAAGAATCTTGAAAGTGGCTCTAATCTCCAATTTTAGGAAAATATTAATATGATATCCATTATTATTATTATTATTGTTATATGAATATAAACATTTTTAAAGATTATTATTATTACTATAATACTATTATTTCTTTTTCGATACATTATTATTATTATTATTATTATTAATATAATATAATATAATATAATATAATATAATATAATATAATATAATTATTATTATTATTATTATTATTATTATTATTGTTATTATACATCATCGTCATCATCGTCTCTTAATATTATTATTATACATCATCATCATACATAAACTTCATCATCATCATCATCATCATTAATAATATTATTATTGTTATTATACATCATAGTATTCATCGTCTATTATTATTATACATCATCATTATCATACATCACCTTCATCATCATCATCATCATCATCATTATTATTATTGTTATTATTGTTATTGTGACACATTGCTTGGTATTTCAGACTGCAGACGAGGTCAGTCGCTGGTGGTGTGGGCTATCAATGAGGGTCGCCTGGCAGCTCGGCAGATTGACGAGGATCTCATGGGCGCCACGTTCTTGGCCGGGCCGGGAGGAATCGTACACGCTCAGTGAACACAATAATGTCT
The DNA here is from genome assembly GCA_032361785.1 of Lepetodrilus galriftensis. NCBI lineage: Eukaryota > Metazoa > Mollusca > Gastropoda > Lepetellida > Lepetodrilidae > Lepetodrilus > Lepetodrilus galriftensis. Next base: position 6,069 of record JAUTBZ010129426.1, read on the forward strand.
TAGTGAACATTTCATGAACACTTAGTAAATTCCCTGAATGCTTGTGAACATTTCATGAGCTCTAATGCTCTGCTATTCCTGAACATCTAATGAATGTTTAGTATATGCTCTGAACATTTTAGTATATGCTCTGATCACTTCATGAACATTTCATGAACACTTAGTAAATTCCCTGAATGCTGGTGAACATTTCATGAGCTCTAATGATCTCCTATTCCTGAACATCTAATGAATGTTCAGTATATGCTCTGAACATTTTAGTATATGCTCTGAACATTTCGTGAACATTTCATGAACACCTAGTATATACTCTGATCTCTTTGTGAACATGTCATGAACATTTTGTAATTTATCTGAACACTTTGTGAACATTTAATGGACCCTTAGTAAATGCTCAAAACCCTTATTGAATATTTAATTAATGCCTTGTAAATGCCCTGAAGACTATGAGCAATTAATAATCACCATGTAAATGATCTGAACACTGTGAACATTTAATGAATCCTTAGTTATTGCTCAGAACACTTTGTGAACATTTAATGAACATTTAGTAAATTGTTCTGAACACTTTGTGAACATTTAATGAATCCTTAGTTAATGTTCAGAACACTTTGTGAACATTTAGTAAATTATCTGAACACTTTGTGAACATTTAATGGACGCTTAGTAAATGCTCAAAACACTTGGTGGATGTTTTTTGAAAACTTAGCAAATGCTCAGTGAACTATGTCTGATAGAGGGAGAAGAAGCTTGAAGGTGATGTAAGTGGAAAGGTGATGTATGCGGAATGATTATAGAAGTGGAAAGGTGATGTAGGTGAAATGGTGAAATCTCTGGAGTAAATACCAAGACTCATCCGGTCTTTCCAGATGTCAGTAAATGTCGACACTAAAAACAGAAACAAGTATTTTTCTGTGACATGAAAGTTGTTGATAGCCAAAATTGTTACCCGCCTGCCAAATAGTAACTGAGCTATTTAAATCAGAACAAATCGTTGCATATGTGTAAAAGATTCCCACCGTGATGTTAAGAAACAAATTGATCACTCATTATTGGAACAAATCCTGAACAAATAGGTTCATTCCTAAACAAATCCTGAACAAATAGGTTCATTCCATTATGGCAACAATGCCATAATTATATGTATTTCTGCTGTTGTCAGCTCAGGTTTTTGTTCAGATTTTGTAGAATAATGTGAGTACAGTGGAATTGAGTTCAGCTGGATGATTCTAGTTCAGATATACATTGACAGTATGGAAGACCTCAATGATGAAAGTCAGTTGATAATATACTCAACAAAATAAATTAAGAACCGGCAGATATTTTATAGTAACACATTATAACAAATTACAGAACTCGGCTTGATGAATTATGGTTCCATTCTTCCAATGCATTTGTAAGTTCTTTAAAACTACTTGGAGCTTATAGATGTTTTGAAATTCTTCGTCGTCAAAATATTATAAAGCTAGATTTATTTGTCAAAAAAAAGGGCAATGGTGCTTAATTAATTTTGCTGAGTATATTAAGGTATTGATGACGGAATCCCTTCATACTTCCATAAGGATGAAATCTAGACGTGAATATACCAAAAATTAAATGGAATTCTCACTGCTGATTCGGAGGAAAGCAGGTAGTTGAATGTCTCAGTGGTTTACTGCGTTGGTGTGAGATTGTTGTCCTAAGTAATATATAGTCCTATTGAAGATTTTGAACATATCTGTGACATATCTCAGCAGTAGCTAGCTATGCAAAACTTCAATGTCCGACATTGATGGTGTGCCTATTTAGAACAAACACTGTAGTAGCTTAGAAATCAATTAACATGTTCTGGTGTATTTGTTATTTAATTTTCCCAAATTACTCGCCCATATCGATTGTCTCTACAGACTAGCGTGCTTTCAGCGACAAACGTTTGTACTCTGGAGAGTAATGTTACTGTTTATTACCTAGCTGTTACTTACTCCTGTTACTTTTTGAAGTATCTGTTTATCCCAGAGGGTTGTACATGTTCAAAACCTTATAGACATATCATGTGTTATGTTTCCGACATGATCAAATATATATTTAGCTAAATATTGTGTATGAACTTTTCTACAAAGGATACAAATAAACTAATATGATAAAATTTACAGGATGCAACAAACTGGTCTTAAAGATTATTTCAATAGAAATTAATGTTCACATGTAACGTCATGTTCTCACTCTTTTTTGTTTATAGATACATACTTGTACTATTATGCTGTACTGTGAATACTATTTATTCTGTGATCTTTGCTGTCATTAATTTATCCCACATTTATAGTTCTATCAATTTATTGTATTCCAAAGATGCCAAATTGGTGTACATGTTTTCTGTACAATGATCCAAATTTCCAAATACATGTTTACATTGGACACAAATTATAGGTCATTACTTCGAGGTCAAGGACATTTGTTATCCAATGAATATTCTAACATACCATCTGTTTTTTTAAATTCATTTTGATATAGCAAAATAGAATATTTTATAAATTTAGAAAATTTTACAAATTTGTTCGCATTCAGGAATAATGGTAGATTAAATTATCACTGTACCAAATGTATATTTAGTAATATCTCAGTGACCTTGACATGACATAATGACCTATAGGTCAGCGTTACCTAATTTACAACTATTTACTGGCATCTTCGGATTCTTACTTTTGAACACATTTATTGAGTATTGAAGAAGTTTTGAAAGTTATTTCATATCAATATTAAACTGATGTTTATATTTACTATAGATTGTGTATTTATTGGCTTATATCTGAAGCAAAACTCTCGATGTGCCATGTACGTGTTTGCTTCCCTGTGCTAGTTTTGTATCCAGTATACACATGTTATGTTGTTGTTTAAGGCACATGCTGTTATATCTTCCTGAATACCTGGCATGATGTGCTATGTTGAATACCTGGCATGATGTGCTATGTGATGTGCTCCGGCAGCTCTGTAGTAGGCCTACAAGTCTGAGTGCTGTGTTATGTATGTTAGAGACCTTCATATATTGTAGCAGTCCCTAATTTTCCAATAATTATATTATTCATTCAGAAGGCATTATGATTTATACATTTTCTATTAGAAATTTATTTTTGTCAATATGACTACTTTTCCCCCTGATTATAATTATTAGAAATTAATTTTTAGGATGGAATATGTGATCTGATATTTGTCTTGTCATAGAAATGTGCCACATTTATAATTTTGGCTGCTATTTTCTTTGGCTTTTTTTCCATTTTTTTTAACTGTTACTCTAAACCCGTTCAATATATATTGCAAATAATTGGTAATAATATATTAGGTTAGATTCTTGTGTGGTGCATTTTGCTGCTTAGAATATTAGAATCTTTATTTTGTAGTAATATTTGTTTGGGTGGTTTCTGTTGAAACAATATTCTTGTAGTCATTTAAAGAATACAATTGCTTGTTTTTGTAGAATATTCAGATATTTCAATCTTTATTTTCTGGATTGCAACGTTTAGGAAATGTAATGGACCATATGCTTATGTCACTTGTTGGGAACAAAATGAGTACGAAGAATGGTATTTGGATGAAAACATGGTGTGTATCTTGAGCATTGAACATTAATTCACAAACAAACAATTAATGACATCTTGGATTGCAAGTAAAATCTGCGTTATAAGATCAATTAATGTTTTCAGTATATAAAAACAGACACATGTACTACATGTTTACGTCCATAAAACCGTATTCCAATATTTTGAAAAATAGTTTTACGTCATTATTTTTCAATAATTCGAAACAAAATAATCAACAATAATTGTATTTGTATTTGCTCCTGGTATTTAATAACTGGTCAAATTAATATGATAGTGTTACTATAAGAACGTCAATCAACATTGTTAAGCCCACCGGTCTGACGGTCAATCATGTGTACTAGTGAAAGCCCTAGCCATATGACATTGGCGGCGTGGCGAGTCAATCATGTATTGCTGTGTTTGTGCAGTCAATTTTCGAAAGTGATCCAGAATATCTAAAGAATTCATTAAAATATTAAACTATGGATATGTTTTTTGTTTTACATTCGTTTGTAATAATTCCATTGCTAACTAGACCAATGCATGCCATTGCAGTACCGTATTACCACTGGGTTGACCAATTGTAACCATACCTTGATTCCTGATATTGCCCACGTATGAAATAGTGGGTTGTTGTATTTTACCAGAGAAACTTACCAGAGATGCTCTGCTTACTATGAAATTGCGTGGCATAAAATGTCAGCATTTGGCTATAACGATATACCCCAGACTACTAATATGATAGAAATGGATATTAATGACCGGCAGATCCGCTTTCTAAAGCACGCTCAAAGTATTATATTATTACCTCCCTCCTCGATTACGACACTTTTAGAGTAAGATTTCATGCTAAAGTTCATGGGGATTTGTGAACAAACCAATTGAGCATGAAATCGAACTCAAAAGGGTTTCGTAATCTCAGAACCGGTCAATGAATCAGTGCGCATTTAGTGGTCCTTCTCAACTCACTGAGTTTACCAATCTTATCCATTATCATCTATATATATACTAATAACTACGATGCACAAACTAGTTCATCTAGGGTATATTTTATACTGAGTTTTGCTTCTGGCACTCTTATGTGTATACGTTCTAGTTAGGTTATTTAAATGCAAACATTAACAGTACATTGAATACTCTACATCATACCTAAAGATAGATAATCATAGTGTCCCACGGTGGCAAGACATATTCTTTGGTCTTGACATGATTAAGAAAACAGAACACTAATCAATACGAAGAAACAGTTAATGTAAAACTTAAGCCAATAGCTTAAATACAGTAATGCATACTACGGGGTATTGAACAAAATGCGCAATTCTAAAATTAATATAATTCCCAAATGACAACATATTTAATTGATACTCTTGTATTTCCTTGATATCTGTGATAATATTTCTCTAGGTATGAAGACATGATGGTCTGGACACGACGCACGCGGGTTACGTCTAACACTTCAATGGTACTTTCCGAATTTAGACCTCCCACCCCCTAGTCAATCATACCGCACTCCCCTACCTTCAGTTCCCCTTGGGGGAGGGCCACAAAACTGGCAATTTCTGACTTCGCAACTGATAGCGCTCTTGGGACGGAGGTGTCAAAACATTGTCAAATGGCGAAATAAAAACCCCGGCGTCATCCCTGCAACTAGGGACGAGGTCTGACAGGAGAACGGGGAAGGAGAATTGATTTGGTGCAAATTAGCCCCAGAGAGGGAAAGTCTTAAATACGGGGGTATAAATCCCAGCGTCTTCAGGAGTTACCAGGAATGGTAATTATGATAAATATGTTGAATTGTATTTTTCAATATTTTGGCCTTAATAAGTGATGTCTTGTTTCAGTAGAATAATTACGTATTTATGGGTGGGGAATGAATTAAAAGTTCATAAGCATTCATATCGGGGAAAGTCTTAAATACGAGGTTATAAATCCTAACGTCTTCAGGAGTTACGACAAATTGTAATTATGATAAATATGTTGAATTGTATTTTTCAATATTTTGGGCCTTAATAAAATATGTCTTATTTCAGTAGACTAGAATAATTATGGAGAAGAAAAAAAATGAATTAAAAGTTCGTAAGCATTCATATTTACGATGAAGACTTTTCTGTCTTAAATGCTTCAAACAAGGAGACACAATTGTGCTGACCAAGCTGACAGGGCGAAATTCTGTCAAATGTCATAAATGCAAATATTGTAGAAATGGAAGCAGCAGCAAAGTATTATGTCTAGGGTGAACCATCCTAAGCTGGCAGTGACGAGACGTTCGTGTCATTGGTAATCAAGACATCAGTTAATTGACCAGATACTAATTCTCCAGAATCCGACAAGAAACTTGAGCACAGTGGACCTTCCCTTTCGCTTTAGTCTTCTGATTAATGAAGCTATTTTCAATGTGAGATGTCACATTTCTGAGTACCGTGACGTTAATAATGATGGCATGATCTATTGTTGATATATCGCTTCGAAATTACTCCATGGCTATCAACTGCGTATGTACATGTTTGCGGTCTGATCATCGTTGCAAGTGAGTTTAGCAAGGTTTAGAATTGATAGAACAAGTACTAGGACCTTTAAATACGTAACTTTGTATTAATGACCAAAATTTAACCTGAAGCTAGTCCTTGTCAAATATGTCTCGTGGCATGCTTATCGATTTTTTAGAAATGTTTAAAAAATCATTTTAGAAAATCAGAAAGATTGTCACGAAATGTCTTTAAAAAAGAATAACCTGACGACAGATCTGACTATAGAAATTATTTCATTGGGCTTCAGTATGTCACTTTACTATCCGAATACGGTCTGTGATAGACCACCGATTAAAGAAGTCATTCTCTACATAGCTAAAAACATTGAATTTCACTTTCTGTAGTCTTTGTAGTTTACGAAATGCTGGAAATGACTATGGGGATGATGGAGAGACAGAACTGGATCATAAATGTATCTGTTCCTTTTCTGATGCCTGACCATCTGTAGGCTATGTCTACGTGGACATTCCATTGGCATAGGGGCCTAATAGCTCATACTGATGTTATTGGTAGCAATCTGTATACTACACTGTACTTTCGGGTTGCTTGTTATTGCTTTTTGTCATCTTTTTTATTTTTGATTGTTTAGCAGATTCAATTATTTCAAAATATGGTAATGTTGCTCATTGCTAGTGCATAGCCTACATGTAGAAACAATGGATAACAATACAATAATAGTATATAAATGACTGACAGAATTATGCATGTTGTTACACTGTGGTCAATATTAAAGATAGCTTCTGTGTCCATCGGATCAACCAAGCGACATCTACGTTATATCTCCTATCAGGAATTTCGCGAAGTTGCAACGATTGCTTCTGCGCATCTCCATGCAGATAGTTCATCAGCAAGTCTCATATCCACACGAACCTTTCCAGCGTCACTGGCAACGCTTCCACCTGTCCAAGTCACAATTCTGTCCACAAATTTCAGGACACCTGTGTTCAGTATAGGGCAATCACTCACTGGGAGAAAATTAGGAAAGCCGCTATGTAATATGGTTTATTGTCAGAACACAAGTCTGACGAGGATTACTTTATCCTCTGGGGTATCGATGACGTTGAAAGACAAAGGAAATTCAGAGCGAGCTCCTGGAGTGACCTCCCTTAAAGCAAGTGAAGCCCGCTCCCCACACAGGTAAAAACAATGGCGCAATCCAATTAGCAAGCGACAATCTTTGATTAAATTCTAATACACCTCTGTGCGACGGCCAATTTAATCAAGGTGAAATTAGACTCACCTGTCGATCAGACCTGGAGAGTTGGGACGATGCTGAAGTTCAGTTATTCCGCAAAAGCACTTTCTCATTTACATTACTGTACATAATTCATGGCATATGCAGGAAAATTGCGTTAGGAAACGAGGGGGCACTCAACAGAGACAGTAATGAGTTTGGTTCCGCAATTGTATAATGACGGTACGTGTACGCAATACACCTATTCTTGGGTATGACCCGCGGCTAGCTTCAGGTAAAAATGTACATGGTCGGTGTACAGGGACTACATGATGCCTGGAATGATGATCATCAATGGTCCCACGAGACAATGCTAATAATTATTATTAAACAGGCAAACAAGGACATCCAAATGATAATTAATCAAATATATTTTTGAAACACGAAATAAAAAGCGGAGTATGTATCTATATAGGAACATAGAAACAAGGTTTTACTTAGTGACAGAACGTAATTAAATTTGACTAGTATATAAGTCTCTGTAACAGACTTTTTCTGTTCGGGCCTCTGTTTCACAAAGTTGCCACAACTATAGTTAGGTTACCAGCCTTGTAGATGTAACAGCCAACAAATAAAATGTATCTTGAAATTCAATAGCTGTCAATTTAAACCGTCTATAGTAATCACGAGCAAAATGTGAAGATTGTGCAATGAAAATGCACCAACAGAGAGAAGAAGTTGGCCATACATATAATATATTAATTGGCCAAACTCTGTCATTACGTTGTACAGAATGCATGTAGTCTAGAAACCTTCGTTAGGGCTATCATTTCCGTATAATATTGCTTCTCTATCATACTTCTAAGTCAATGAATGCCCGATGAACTCTGTTCCTATGTTCTGTGTTCATGGCGGCGAGAATACTGAAGCCGGCGAAAATGAAAAATGTCAGACCAGTCAGAAGTCTGGGCCCAGATAGCATCCTGCATCGAATATAAGCAGTGTGCAGTATCGTACAGTGCAGTTATGTATGTTAATGTGTGAGTGATTACCCCGTCGCTTGATCTATCACTAATGGCGCCAGCATAAATCGACACCCAGTG
>JAUTBZ010129437.1:0-14426 GCA_032361785.1 Lepetodrilus galriftensis
TGATTCTGCACGCTAATAGGATAGCAAACAGATTTTGCGGATTTACACGGATTTTGCTAAACTTCTCTACCCTAAACTAACGAAGTGAACTCAACTAGCAACGAAGCAACTATTTCATCCTAATCTCATCCATATTTCCATCATAAAAATGATATTCTAGCAGGTGATAATCAGGTTCTGGAGTCACTTTAATCCACTTATTATACTTCATATACCACTTCATCTGAGTATTGGGAAGGCCTTTTTTGATGAAGGCGTGGACAAATGGGTGTACCCGCAAAGAGAGTTTACCTGTAGGTCGCGATTCAAATAAGAAATCGATATCTCTTTCTATTTCGTCCATCAAAAGGACAGAAGCATTTACTTTTCCGGTTCCTGCACATACAGGGCAATGTTCGGAGGTATTAATAGTGACAGCTGGGCGTGTACGCTGGCGAGTGATTTGCATCAAACCAAACTTACTCAAGGATAGGATGGTATGTTGCGCCCTATCCGTTTTCATGTAGTCAATCATCTTGTGATACAGGTCTTTCCGATGCTTGGCATCACGCATATCAATAAAGTCAACGACGATCAAACCACCGATATCCCGTAGTCTTAATTGGCGAGCAATTTCTTTGGCAGCTTCAAGGTTTACGGAATAGACAGCTTGCGCCTGATCCTTTTTGCCCATTTTTGGACCACTATTCACATCTACGACGTGCATTGCCTCTGTACCTTCGATAACGATGTAGGCTCCACTTTTCATGGTAGCGGTTTTTCCGAAAGAAGCTTTTATTTGTCTATTGACCCCAAACGTTTCGAAAATGGGCCGTTTGCCCTTATACAATTTTAGGATGCCCAATTTATCTGGAACCACTCCTTGCATGAACGTTTCGATATTATCGTGCAAGCCTTGATCGTTTACTACAATCTTATTAAACGAATCAGTCAATAAATCTCGAAGTAAACTTATGGGCTTATCCAATTCACTTAACAGCTTTGTTGGAGGTTCCGCATTTTTGAGTTGCGCATGGATTTTTTCCCACTTCTCAACTAATTGGCTCATTTCGTCGTGTAGGTCTGCTACTTTTTTTCCTTCAGCTGCGGTACGAATAATCACTCCAAAATTATCAGGTTTGATACTCTCCATCAAAAGGTGCAAGCGTTTGCGTTCTTCCTGATTGGATATTTTTTTAGAGACGGCGACGGTTGAATTAAATAGGGTCAACACCATATATCGACCTGGAATTGTAATTTCACTAGTCAATCTTGGTCCTTTCGTCGAAATTGGTTCTTTGAGGATTTGCACTAAAATAGGTTCTCTATTTTTAAGTACTTGAGAGACCTTTCCAGTCTTAACGATGTCAGGTTCTATTTCAAATCCACGCAAATTGGCTTCGGTGCGATCGCCTCCGATAGAGGTTCTAGTAAATTTTTTGAGTGAATTTAATTTAGGACCTAAGTCACTATAGTGCAAAAAGGCTTCTTTTTTATGACCTATATCGACGAAAGCCGCATTAAGGCCAGACACTGTTTTGGACACTCTGCCCAAAAAGATATCGCCCACCATGAAGTTGTTATTAGATTTTTGGCGATGAATCTCCACTAATTTGGAGTCTTCCAAAAATGCTATTTCTACTTCGGTGGGTGATGATTTAATCACTAACTCTTTGTTAATCATCTTCCACAATTATTTGTGCAGAGATATAGACACCAAAATCTAGTGTATAGATTATAGCAAAAAAGCTAATCCTGCGCACAAGATTAGTAACATAAAGGTGCTTTAAACAAGCTATCTATATAAAAGAAGAGTGGCCGACTCCTAAGTAACTAGGGCATCGTGGAAAGATGGAAAGTCCAAATATCTTTTCTAAATGGGTTTGGGTAATCCAAATACTTGGAATACACTAAACGGAATGCCTAAGCATCCAGGAAAGGACTTTCTATCCATAGAATATCATTCTATTGATATTCTTTCTTGATCTACTGATCTTATTCTTTTGCTTCCAACTCACCAAAGGTAAGCTCGGGTCAAGCCACTCTTTTATCTCTGCTGAGATAAAAAATATTATTTCTTTGTCTTATGACGATTCTTACGGAGTCTTTTTTTCCGTTTATGAGTCGCTATTTTATGACGTTTTCTCTTCTTACCACTTGGCATAAAAACTGTATTTTGATTTAAAGAATTGAATTAACGCTAGAAAATTCAATGGCTTTTAGTTAGTTACTGATTATTTTTCTGGTAGTGCGTGTACTTTTTGGCGCACGCTTTCTACAAAAATCTTAGCAGGTTTAAAAGAAGGAATGTAATGTTCAGGTATGACAATTGACTTTCCTTTCTTAATGTTTCTACCGATTTTTTTGGCTCTCTTCTTAATGACAAAAGAACCAAAACCACGGATGTAGATATTCTCTCCACCTTCCAAAGTATCTTTCACTTCGTCAAAAAAGCTTTCTAATGTCACTAGTACATCTACTTTCGCGACGCCAGTTTTCTCAGAGATGGATGCAATAAGGTCTGCTTTTCTCATTACTAATTGATTTTTAATCAGTTATCAAACAAATGCTACTTGTTTTCTAGCGGAGTGCAAAGGTCGCTTTTTTTTAGGAATAAAGAAAGACCTAAATGGATTCTTTCTAAAGAAATTCAAAATACTCGTGACCACCACTTAAAACAATGCTTTCTTTCGGTTTTTAATCACGAAGACTTCTCAAGTGACCAAATATTTGGTAAAAAAGGTAAATTATGAACAGAAAAACTAATTTTCAGAACCCAAATTTTCCCTTCCTTAGGCTGGCAAAGGTAGAAAATAATTTTAACAATTCAAAAAAAATTATTCATAAAGTTCACAACTGCAAAGATTTACGTCCTTTTCACAAAAAAGGTTACCCTTTTCAAGCCTACTTCTACATAAACTTTTACCTTTGCCCACTACCTGCAACTAAGACAGGTCTCCATCTTTTTAGGGCTGGAGTTTTATTCGCTTCTTTTTAACGCAATCTGTTATGCTATTTTCCATGACTGGTTTTGGTCGATATGAACACAAAACTACCGACAAAACCATCTCCCTTGAACTTAAATCCCTCAATTCCAAAGGAATAGACATCAGAGTCCGCTCTTCTTTACGCTTAGGCGAGAAGGAAATGGCCTTGCGGAAAATGATTACAGAATCCCTCCAAAGAGGCAAAATCGACGTCATCATCGAAGTGCAAAAAATAGATGATAGCACCAAACACTCCATCAATGAGCCGCTTTTTAAGCAATACCATCAGGTTTTAAAGGGGCTGACCACCGAATTAGACATGGGAAACCAAGATATGCTTCAAGCTATTTTGCGGATTCCTTCTGTAGTCGATTCTACCAATGGGGGTATTTCAGATGAAGACTGGGCAGATATTCAGTTAGCTTTTGCGAAAGCTAAAGAAAAATTAATGACCTTTCGGAAAAATGAAGGTAGTAGCATTTATAAAGACTTTGCCGAAAGTGTCCAAAAAATAAAGACCGCTCTGGAAGGGGTGGAAAAATACGAGCAAGGACGTATAGATAAGCAAAAAACTAGATTGACCAAATTACTTAAAGAACATCTAGGCTCCGAAAATATCGATGCCAATCGATTTGAGCAGGAAATCTTGTACTTTCTAGATAAAATAGATATTTCGGAAGAAAAAACGCGCCTAGGAAAGCATTGCCAGCATTTTATGGAAAAGCTAGATGCCAAGGATTTTCACCGCAAGGGGCGTGTACTAGCTTTTATTTCACAAGAAATGGGGCGTGAAATTAATACTTTAGGCGCCAAAGCGAATTCTTCTGATATGCAGGTTCTAGTTGTTAAGATGAAAGAGGAGCTGGAGAAGATTAAGGAACAAGTTTTGAATACTTTATAAGATAATTATGAATTACGAATTAGGAATGGCTCGTATGATGCGCTTGCGAATAAAAGCTTGAAACCATGAGTTTGATAGACAACAAAACTATAGCGGTAACGGCTCCTTCGGGCGCTGGCAAAACGACGATTGTTCGGCATTTGATGGATTATTTTCCAGAATTAGCGTTTTCTGTTTCGGCAACGACTCGGAAGAAACGGCCGAATGAAGTGCATGGGCACGACTATTTCTTCCTTTCGGAAAAAGAATTTAAGCAAAAGGTCGCAGATGGTGCTTTTGTGGAATGGGAAGAGGTCTATCCCAATATGTTTTATGGCACCTTGAAATCTGAAGTTGAACGTGTCCAAGCGCTCGGAAAAGTGGTTGTCTTTGATATCGATGTCAAAGGTGCAGTCAATCTCAAAAAAGCTTTTAAAGAAAATTGTATGACGATTTTCATCAAGCCACCGAGTATTGAAGTTTTGCGGCAACGCCTCGAACATCGACACACAGAAGACTCCAAAACCATTGATAAAAGAATCAAAAAAGCTTCTTTTGAACTCTCTTTTGAAGACCATTTTGACATCACACTAGTCAATAACATATTAGAAAAAGCACTAATAAATGCAAAAACAATTGTAAAAGCTTTTTTTAGTCTAAAATTACCTTTATAATTGCCCTATAAACAACAGAGGGTATGTCATTATCGATCACAGAAGGTATAGAAATCAGCGTTCAACCTGCATTTGAAACAAATGAATCAAATGTCAAGATGGAGAAGTATGTCTTCAGCTATCATGTGGTCATCACCAACAAGAATAACTTCCCTGTTAGATTACTCAAAAGGAAATGGCGCATCTTTGACGCCAGTGGACACATCAGCTTAGTCCAAGGAGATGGCGTCATCGGCAAAAGCCCAATCATCCTACCAGGCGAATCTCACGAATACAGCTCTTGGGCGCAAGTCCATTCCGCTATCGGTACCATGGCTGGGTCTTATCTGATGGAAAAAGATGATGCCGAAAGCTTTTGGGTCGAAATCCCCGAATTTGACTTGATCTTTCCTGGTAAATTAAATTAAGCACTAACTTTCTAGGAGAAGACCCTGTACTTCCAGATTTATCTAGGAGAAACTTCAATAAAGTTGGATGTGCATCAATAGAGAATCATGAACGGTATTTTTAGCGTATGAACGGTTTCTTAGTGTGCGCTCCCAGATAAATCTGGCAGTACAGAAGATCCCAATTAAAGTTGGATGTATTAATCGAGAATCATGAACGGTCTCTTTAGTACATGAACGGTTCCTTAGTGTGCGCTCCCAGATAAATCTGGCAGTACAGAAGATCCCAATTAAAGTTGGATGTATCAATCGAGAATCATAAATGGTACTTTTAGCCAATGAACGGTTCCTTAGTGTGCGCTCCCAGATAAATCTGGCAGTACAGAAGATCCCAATTAAAGTTGGATGTGCATCAATCGAGAATCATGAACGGTCTCTTTAGTGCATGAACGGTTCCTTAGTGCGCTCCCAGATAAATCTGGAAGTACAAAGATCTGTGAACGGCCTTTTCCTAGTAAGAGTTATTCGATCCTCAGCGCTAGAAAGGCAAAACAAACAAAGAACTAAAATTACTCATATTTATATACTTGAATTTGTTATCTTTGTGCTTTAACTAATCTATATTCATTATGGCAATTCGTTACTTTTTTATCCTGGCACTTACTTTTAGCACGACCATATTATTTTCACAAGACTTTTCAACAGATTATGTTGTCCTAAAAAATACGGGGGTAATACCAAAAGACTTATTGTCCTCCTCTAGCCAAAAGTACAGACAGAGAAAGGAAACGATATCTAAAAAGGATAGTCGACGGACAAAAAAAATTAAAGATAAGTTTTATCTAGAAAGCTCTTTTGTCATTGACGAGCTGCTGCATAGTGGCAAGATACTTTTCTCGGATAAAGAAATTACCAATTACATTAATTCTGTTGCTGATGAACTTTTAAAAGCGGATCCAGCATTACGAAAGAAGTTAAGATTTTACACCATTAAATCTTCAACAGCAAATGCTTTTGCCACAGATCGTGGAGCTATTTTTTTTACATTAGGCTTATTATCAAAATTAAATTCAGAATCAGAATTAGCATTTATTCTGTCACATGAGATAGCTCACTACACCGAGAAGCATAGTTTAAATGCTGCCGTGACATTTGATAAGATTAACAGAAAAGGAAAAAGACGGAAAAGGAAAATTGTATACAATGATTCCAAGTCGTATGATCCGCTCATCAAAAAAAGTAACTATTCTAAGAAAAATGAAGAAGAGGCCGACTTACTAGGAGGTAAGCGCTTTTTAAAAACGAATTACAACCCTAATGCAATGCTAGGTGTTTTTGACATTCTAGAATTTTCTCACCTACCACTCAATAATGATTCCATTAATCCTTCTTTTTTAAATCTGGATGATTTAACGCTCCCCAAAGAATATTTTTTAACTTCTCTTGAAGCACCTAGTTCAATGGAAGATGATGAATATAGTACACACCCTGGAGTTGACAAACGCCGAGAAAAAGCAAAAAAGCTACTCACTACTTCCCAAAAATCGGGCAAAGATTTTATTGTTTCTAAGCGATTATTTCAACTGGCAAAGACGACTGCACAATTTGAACTATGCGATGTCTTGTTACAAGAAATGCAATATCCAGATGCGATTTATTATAGTAGTGTTTTACTACAAAAATACCCTAATAATCGCTTCTTAAAAAGGACGAAGGCTTTTGCTTTATATGGGCTTGCGCAATATATAAATGCGGATCGAGAAATTGAAGTACTCAAGGATTATCGCGATATGCAAGGACATGCTAGTCAAGTATATCACGTCATTGAAGAATTGGCTAGTGACCTAGCTAATATCAATTTAGTGGCGTCTAGATACTGCTGGGATTACCATGAAGCATATCCAGAAGATAAAGGGATGACTTTAGCTCTCCAAGATCAAGTTGAGGATATGGTCATTTATGCGCTTGAAGAAGCTAATGGCTATTTTGCCAAGCGAAAATTTAAGAACCCCAATATAGAAAAAGACTTTGCTTTATTAGCTTTCGCAAAAATAAGGCTAGAGGAAGCGTTTAAAAAAATGCTTAGAGACGGAGCTCGATATAAAAAAAAGTTTGAAGAAGAAAAAGAAAACCCCAAGAAGAAAAAGGATAAAAAAGTGGCTCTTGGAATTAAAAAAGCAGTTTTTATTAATCCAGTCTATTACAGAGTGGATCGTAAAAGGCGCTCCAATAATGAGCTAAAGTATATATACTCTGAAGACCGCCAAAAAGAATTTGTCAAAGTTATTAAACGCAATGCCAAAAGGGTCAATTTGAAAGTTAAAGTAATCGACGGACAGAGTTTTAAATCAAATAAAGACCTTGAAAATTTTAATGATTTGATGCTTTTTACAAATTTTAAGGAAGAATTGCTTTCGCATAATATGTATATGATTGTGAGTAGTTATAATCGTGTCCAACCATTAGTCAAAAAATACAAAACAGCTTCTATTGTCACAACAGGAAACTTCTCCATAAAAGCAAAACCAACTGTGATTTCTTATCCCCTTTCAATCTTATTGTCAATGCCACCATTCACTACTAGAGGATACAAAAGGATGTTTGATAATTATCAAGGCTTTCAATATTCCTTTGTTTTTAACATTGAAGACAATCGTATTTTATACAAATCCTTTGTTCCATACAAGCAAAAAGACATTACAGCAATGCTTGAAATGAATACTTACAATCTGCTTTATAAATTAAAAGCTAAGAAAAAGAAATAAGATGAAAAAAATAGCCACTACTTTTTATTTAACTTTTCTTTTTATGCCTCTTTTTACCTTTGCGCAAGTAGGGTATCTAGGTAAAAAATTTGATATACAATATGCACCAACCTTTGGCAATCCTTGGTTACAAAATTACATGGATGGCTCAAGCTTGAATACAGACGGCTCTGGCTATATCATGTCTGAAGCTAAGGATTACCCGTCTATTCCACGGTACAACGCCATAACGCATGCAAAAAAATCAAAATTCATCAACATTAAACATCGCCTACTACTGAACTATACTATTTCTGCGAAAGCCTCTATCGGGGTAGGTTTTCATTTTGCTAAATACGGTATTTATGAAAGAGATATTTTCCTCGCTAATGAGGATTCCACGCGCTTTGAACGAGTAGAGACCAGTGGAAATATAGAGAGTACCGAAATTGCTTTAAAATACACAAAATTTTGGGGAGAGACAGCTCCTATTGGCAGTTATATGGCCATTAGCCTAGGGAATAATAGTGTGAAAGGATATGTTCTTGCGAAAGATATGGCAGAACACTTTAAACAGAATAATAGGAATATTCCTTATCTTGGATTAGATCTAGGTAAAAATATCTTAATTGGGAATGGTCTCTTTTTGAATATTGGTGTGGCGATGCACTTTTCACACAAGTATAAGGAAGTAGAGAATTACCGTATTTTTGAATACAACATCTTTAGACCAACAATTGGTATTGGTTATATTCCTTTTTAGTCTGTTGTTAAATTGCATCCTGTGTCAAATTCATAAATAGTCCCACTAGAAGTAAAGTGCATCTCGCAGAAAGTGATATCATATTTATTCTCCCCCAGCTTTTTTACATAGACCTTTTTGTCTTTTTCTCCAAAGAAAATCCAATTTGCAGTACCTCCTGACCAAATAATAACATAACAGTCTGAACCTGTTACATACTCGCCAGATTTGGGTGCTTTATCAAATTCAACATGGATTTTAGGTTTAAAGCTAGAGCCCGTTGTTCCAACAACAGCATAATCCCCTCTATTTCCAGAATTTTGCGTTTCTACAGTGACATCCCAATCCGAATGATTAAAATTGAAGGAATTGTTTATCGGAGAGCAAGGAATATCAACTTCAAATGTCCCTGTCTTAAAAGAAAGTACTTTTCCTAAGCCATAACCTAGATAATTACGTGCATACGCCGTAAAGTATATGGTTTCATTCTCGTCTAAGTCTAGCTCTTTCCAAAAGTGAGGCCCTCCAATAACCTCAACATCTTGGCCATTTATAAAAGGATCTGGAGAGGTGCTCCAAATAATCCCATGCTCAAAAATGTCATAATTCCCATCATATTCAACTACTCCACCGACTTTTGCAGAGGTCGCTGAAACCTCAAAAATTTCAGTCAATACAATAGGTTCAGACTTTGGTTTTACGTGACTTTCTGTCAATGTACAGTTTGAAGTAGTAAGCAGGAAGAAAAAAAGATAAATGAAATTTTTCATTCTTAAGTTTATTTAGAAAAGCGTATAAAAAATGCTTTTGTATATTAATTGAAGCACTAAGGTACGTATTCTTACGCAAAAGGAAAAATTTAGCCTGTTTCATTGCTACAACAAATAGGAAACCCACTCAAAAATACCGTGCTGGTGCTTATTGTAATACGACAGCTAAAACTTGCATAAAATTGATAAGATGTGTATTGCTACATTCAAAAACTTCGTAAACCAAGCAAATTCGGTCTAGTTTTTGTATCTTTGAAGCGTAATTTCACTTAAAACAATACAAATGTTAAAATCAATAGTTACTTTTATTTTAATGCTTTTTTTTCTTGGTACTATAAATGCTCAAGTTGAGGTCGCTGAAGTTTCACATTCTAGACTGTCTTCTTTGAAGAAGAAAAAAACGATTTTTGTTTGTCGGGATACAGATGATGCCGAAGCTTTAGAAAAATCTTTTCGGGAAGTTTGGAAAATCAATAAAATCTATGTTACTCCAATTTCAAAACTTAAGCCACTAGACTTTAAAAACTCCCTTATTTTTTCTATTGGAGGAAATTCTAGAACTAATGGAAGTACTACTAACAGCTGGACTTACCTAAGATTAGCAGATGGCAAAGAAGCTCTTGCGCGAGTAGATTTGCACATCAGCTTCGTAGATTATGAGAAAGTATTCACTTGGGAAGATGATGCAGTTGCCTACCTTTATAAAGAAGGTAGTTTAAAGAATTGGCAACCAAATATCTTGCGTAGTTACCTTAAACTTATTAATAATAAAATGAAAGAAGGGGAAAAGCGCCGACTCTATTCTAATGTTGTAGATAAAAAAGAAATTGTACAATTAAAAAAGGAGACACTATATATTTTAGATTATGCTTTCGTGAAATTTGGCGCATTTACTGGAGATGAAACCAAAAGACATAATCCAAAGAAGATCTTAAAAAAATACCCTTACAAATATGAAGTAATATCAGCAGCGGACCTTGATGAAAAAATTAAAAATTCGAAAGATCCAATCTATTATCTTGTTTACCTCAAAAGTTCTGCCAACAAATATGTGACTATTTTTAATAGTAAAACAGGCAATATGGTTTATTCGAAGTTTAAAAATGTATCCTACAATATCAAGAGTAAGGACTTTTCTGCTTTGGCTAGGGCAATTAAGTAAACCTAAATTTAGATATCCACAAAATATTCTTAACGAGGCTTAAAAGAGCTTTCGTAAAAAGAATATTTTGTGGATTTAATGACACGGAACTATTTCATAGTACCCACCAATCTAACAAACTCAGATCGATACCCATCCGTATCCACTCCTTTTGAATTTTCCGCAAGGTTTTGCACTAAATCTAAAGATGGCTTTTGAATATACTTTGACTGTCGAAGAATCATCCCAAAATAAGCCACAGAAGCGGAGAACCTAAAGCTATTTGAAGCTTGCGCAAAATCATGTTTTTCATTTTTAATCGGATGAACAATTTTAATACTTCTCCTTCCTACCGGCTTTTTGTACCTGAATTTTACAGTCGCTATTTCATTTGCAAATTGAGATTTCTTTTTACGTTTCCTTCTGATTTTTTTTTGATATTTTAGTGAATCTACATTCTCTGCAAATTCACTTTTTACGCCTACAGGAATAATTTCGTACAAAGCTGTCACCGTATGCCCCGCACCTAATTCGCCCGCATCTTTTGTATCATCATTAAAATCTTTATCCGCTAACAATCTATTTTCATAACCTATTAGTCGATAGGACTGCACAAGATCTGGATTGAATTCTATTTGAATTTTTACATCTTTCGCAATGGTGAATAAGGTTCCTCCAAATTCACTAATCAAAGTCTTTCTAGCCTCTTGCATATTATCAATGTAAGAATGATTTCCATTGCCTTTGTCTGCTAATGTTTCTAATTTAGAATCTTGATAATTACCCATTCCAAAACCTAAACAAGTTAAGAAAATATCAGATTCTCGTTCTTTTACAATCAAGGATTCCATATCATCGTCACTAGATGCACCTACATTAAAATCACCGTCTGTGGCGAGTATGACTCTGTTATTTCCGTCTTCAATGAAATTTTCTTTTGCAACTTTATAGGCCAACTGAATACCAGCACCACCAGCTGTGGATCCGCCAGAGCTTAGCTTATCTAACGCTTCTAGAATTGTTATTTTTTCATCGCCTGGTGTGGATGGTAAAACTAAACCTGCATTTCCAGCATAAACGACAATGGCTACTTTATCTTTCTTACGGAGCTTCTGAACTAATAATTTGAACGCTGATTTAAGTAACGGCAGCTTATTTGCAGAACTCATAGAGCCCGAAACATCAATCAAAAAAACAATATTAGAAGCAGGCAATTGCTCGGTTGGAATCTTCTTTCCTTGAATACCAATATGTAATAATTGATGCTTTTCATTCCACGGTGCTTGCGCAATTTCTGTATAAATCTCAAAAGGATCTGCGCCTTTGGGTTCTGGATAATCATAAGAAAAATAATTAATCATCTCTTCTATTTTCACTGCATCTACAGGTGGCTTTTCGCCGAGGTTGAGATAGCGCCGGACATTTGCGTAAGCGGCATGATCTACATCAATCGAGAAAGTAGATAATGGTTTGTCTTGCGCTACGTGAAATTGATTTTCTGTTATTTTGTCGTACGACTCTTGAACTCCAATGACCCTATTTTGACGCTTTTTTGCACGACGCTGCCTTCTTCTAAAACCCGAAGAAAATGCTACAGCCCCCCCTGAATCGGCACTAACCAATGGAATCTTATAAGCAACCACCATCACCGATTCTAGTCGAGTTCCTTCATTTTTAAGGACAGCTTCCAAATGCGTTGTATCATTTAGTTTAACAATGACACCAGTAACTCGGGTCTCCATATAACCAAGCATACTAAAGGTTATAGTATATTCACCCGGCTCAAGAAGCATACAATAATTTCCATCCAAATCTGTGGCTGTTCCATTAAAGACGCCGTCCTTCTCATAGGTAACATTGGCAAAGTCTAATGCCTCTCCAGCTTCATCTGAAACCGTTCCACATAAATAAGATTGGGCAGACATCGTCCAAGTTCCCATTATTAATATTAAAAATAGAATGTGCTTTTTCATAATCAAAAATTTTAGTGTACGGTATAAATACAACCTCCTAGCGAAGTTGCTTGAATCATTTTATGGTGTAGTTTTATAAGGTTGGTATGTGGGAAGAACGGTGTTGGAATTGGTTTCGCTGCTTGTTCATTTTGGATAGATAAGTTCAGTTCCAATATTTACATATCCACAGTCAACAGTTCCCAAATAGATTTTCCCAAAAAAAATCATACCTTTACAAACATAAAATAACAATCATGAATATCAAACACATCACCATTTCCATTTTCACGCTACTCGTACTCCTCTCTTGCAATAACAAAGGGCCAGAAAAAATAGATCCCATCACAGAAGATAAAATCGAAGCCAAAATTGTATCAGTAGCACACACAGGAAGTGCTGGCGATTATAATTTTAAAGTAGGAATTTCGAGCCCAGACTTAGGCTGTGAACAATACGCCGATTGGTGGGAAGTGCTGACCGAATCTGGAGATTTAATCTATCGTCGAGTTTTGGGACATAGCCATGTGAATGAGCAGCCATTTGTTAGATCAGGTGGTGGAGTCGATATCCAAGCAGAACAAATCGTCATCGTCAGAGCGCACATGAATACGACGGGCTACACAACCCAAACTTTTAAGGGTTCGGTTGCTGATGGTTTTAAATCTTTTGATACGGAAAAGGATTTTGCGAAAGCTATTGAAAGTGAGGGTGCTCAACCTCCTGCTTGCGCCTTTTGAGGAAACATCATTTACCAACTTTTCATAAGGCGATAAGTATGTGGTGGTTTTGATTGCAAAAAAAAGTGCAAATTGCCCAACCAAGTATAGAAATAGTCATCATCTGGTGGAATCGTTCCAAACAGCTTCTTTGTTGCAATCTGTTTTTCTATAGATGGCAAACCAATACTTTGTCGGGTCAAATTAATTTTCGCCAACTCTTTCTTACTAAAATCAAAACCAAACGGACCTTCCCCCTCTAACCAAAAAATAGAATTAATACAAACTTGCTCAGCCAGACTTATGCTAGCATATTGACCAGCTGAAATAAAACCCGCCTCAAAAGCATTATCAAAAATAGTCCTTACTTCTTTGTTCCTATGATAAATTAGCGAAAACGGTGCATACTTTGTAAAAGTAATTCCAGCTTCGCTCCATTCGGCCCCGATGCTTCTCTCAGAAGGAAAACCATACCTATCCACTAGACCTATAAAGATTTTTGCCAAACTGTCAATTTCCGATATATCAACATTGGGTATTGGGTACTGACTAAGGTCTGTTCGTGGAAAAAAACCAGTGTAATCAAATGAATCAATTGGACTTTTATGTGCTGCCGAATCTAATAAAAACTGTATTTTAGCAGGAAACCGAACACATCTCATCAACAAGCCAAAAGACAACCCTCGGAATTGCTTAACATAACCATCATCAGCAATAGAACTCATATATGTATCTTCTAACTGCGTCCATAAAACATCATCATCAAGCAAACAAGGTACTTTTTGAAAATGAGTAATCCATGCACCAAATTTGAGTAATTCCTTTGCAGCAAAAAAACTCATATCACAGTCGCCTACTTCCACTGAAGCGCGATATGCATTGAAATAAGGTTGGATATAACCAAATTCTTGGCCTGAGAAAGCTTGGCGATATAACTGAACCGCCAAAGCTGGATTGCTATCTAAAATAGCATAGTCAGCTTCATTGATTAGTTGATTATACTTAATTATTTTAGCTTTTTCAGTTTGTAGTTGCACCTTTTGAGCAGTTTGTTTCTGCTCCTCTTGAACAGAAACCTTTTTCGCCGAACTACATCCGATCAACAATATCAAAGGGAAAAGAATTAATAATTTCATAATTTTGATTTAAATATAGAATTAATTAGTTCATAAAAACTTTTTTGCATTTTTGTCTTTTTCCGAAAGGAGAATAGTATGCGCAAACAAGTAAACCAAAGATATAAAAAAGTAGGCATAAGCAATAGCAATTGAAAAAAAAATCAGCAAGATTTAAACTATCTGGCTCTATGCGATTTAGAGTGGGTAATCTGTTTTTTTGACAAATGATGAATTCTAAAGCTTGAGCATATTCACACATGCTAGCAAAATATTATTTTTTCCATAAGTCCCTTTAACAAGGGGATATTTGGGGTTAAAATAAAGAGGCTAAAAA
>JAUTBZ010129459.1:0-71422 GCA_032361785.1 Lepetodrilus galriftensis
TTTTATTTTAATGCTATCTTGGTTATCTTAGAAGATGCAAAATCTAATGAGTTAGCCTTTCCAAGTATATCTGAAGAGCTAATGCTTTATATTACAGAGACTTATATCAGTATTAAGCTTTCTGAAAATACAAAAAAGTATCCTTTAGAGAAATCAGAAAAATACTTGGCTTGGTTGGCTAGTTTTCTAAAAAAGAAGGGAAGTGTTACCTTTGAGCTAATCGATTTTGGTAGCCATTACTTAATTGATTCGGTTTTGTACTTGCGTCTGTTTTTGGCCCTATATGTCATAACAGTATCTATAGTTGCCTTTTTTTTGTTTGGAGGTTTAGGTTTTTTTGTTTTTGGGGTGTTATTTGGACTATTATTGCTTAGTTCTTTTGACAAACCTAGGCATAGCTCAATCTTTGCTATTTTTACTTATGAGAGTACCAAGCTTGATTTTGTAAAATTAAAAAAAAGATCCACTTGGAAAGAAATATTGTGGAGTCCATCTATTTTTAGCAATTTGGCATTTTCCTTCATATTATTCCTTAGCGCTCTTGTTGCAAATTATTATTTTTCTGTTGGCAACGTAATGTATCAAATAATTATAGTAGCTATGAGTGTTTTTCTTATCATTGAATGGTTAAAGAATGCGAGCTCTACATTGATAAATATTTTTCATTTCTCTCATGTTAGAAAGCCATATGCACGATTAATTAGCGATATTAATAAAAGATTATTTAGTTATTTTTGGTTGATTCCATCATACAGTATTGTTGTCATTTTCTTAGATGCTGAAAGCATGTATGTCGCAATACTAAAGATTTCTACCTTAGTTATTTTTTCAGGCTTTTTTCAGGCTTCTATATTTAAATTCATGACGCTGAATTTTCTTCTCAAATTAGAGAAATCATTACCATTCCCAATGGCTCCTTTCTTCAAACATTGCACATCCATTAACATCTTAGAGCAAGACGGTGGGACATGGAGATTCAGACACCAAATATTACAAGACTATTTCTATGAAGAGCATTTGAAAAGCCAAGAAAAGAATAAAACTCAAAAACCAACTTCCACCCCATCAAAAAACAAATGAATCAACTCATTGGCATCTGCTCGTCCTTTGAGCGTGGTATTGGCTTGGATGATACCAAACCGGATGGCTTTTTCTAGATTTTTATTTTGGGTGTATTTTCGATAAAACCCCTTGGCAAAGGCAATAGCTGCTGCATCAGGAATGGAGTTGCTGGTACCGATGGTATAAAGCCCATTTCTGCTAATGGCTACGGCTTGACCTTCTGAGTAACAGGCATTTAGGACGACAATTTTGAGATTGGGGGCCAGTTCTTTTAATCCCTTAAAGATGATTTGGCTTTCTTTTGTATTTAGGACTTCTGTATCTGATTTGTCGTCGTTGTGGAAGATGAGACCTGTGTCATTAGAATCTTGACCACTCCCATGACCCGAAAAATGAAGTATGGTAGGTTGGCGATCATCGACGGCTTCATTCATCTCGATTTTGGATACGGCAAAGGTAGCTTGCATGGCATAGGCTGATTTGTCTTGTATCTCTCTAGTAATAATGGAGTGTTCTTTTTCTAGGTTTAATCTGGCTTGGGGAAGTGGGTTGGATGCTAGAAAAAGGATGATTTTCTTGTCTTCTTGGTTGCCTTTGTCACTTCCGTAAATATTTACGTCACCTATATGCACATCGCCACCTGCCTTTATGTTGCTATCTGTTATTACATTTTTGCTGTCTTTGATTACGGAGACTGTGCTGTCCTTGACTCCTTGAATGACGATGTTTCCATCTCCGGAGACATTGGTGGTTGTTTTCTTGTCAGATGCCTTCAATTTTGCTGCTTTCAGCACCTTGAGCAAGTCATCGTTTGACAAATCATCAATATAAGAATTGACCCCATGTTCGACACGCGCTTTGTACATCTTGTAATTCCCATCAGACATTAGTCCCAATTTTTTATCCTTCTCATTGCTATTCCATTGTGAAAGCAAAAGGATATAGTCATTATTATCGTCTAGGTTGTCAATGAGTAGGCGCAGTGCTATTTTTTTGGGAAGTTCTTTGAGTTTTGTTTTCATAGGAATAATGGTCTTTTTTTGCGCAAGCAAGAATTAGACGTAAATATAGCGATTTTTGAGATGTAATTATTGGGGTCTGCCGTGTTTTTTATTAGATAATGCCTTGATTCTGTGATGCTTTTGTTTCCGCACCCGTTTTATTGCTTTTATATAAACCCTTTCCCCCCAGCTTTCGCCGTTCTCTACCTTTCGAGTTCCGATAATGATCGGAATCGTACTCGCCCCTACGGGATCGGTCGATCACCCTTGAAAAGGCAATGATGTGGAAATAAAACGGGTGCTAGCTGTGGAACGATAATGCTTAGACTGTTTGCATAAGCTTGACAATTTGAACTAACCGTTAAGAATTAAAGCAAGGAGCAAAATTCCATTTTGTTACCATATCGTTCCCATTGTAAGGGGAATAAGAAGGGGTTATAGAAGAGAAACAAAGTGGAATTTTGTGGAGCCAGAAACTCACACAAAGCAATATTATTGGTATGTGTTTTTGTTGCCGCACCCATTTTATTGCTTTTGTATAATCCATTCGTCTTTCCTAAAAAAGGGAAATGAGAAAGGGTTATAAAAGATATTTTACAAAGCCAGTACCCAAACATTTCAATTTTTTTAACATCTCTGACCCACATTAAAACCAATCATGACATAAAGCATACTTTTCTCATCAATTTCCGTATATATTTGCAAAACCAAAAGCAGCTTGCTGTACCAAAGATCAAAAAATAAAAAAATGAGCAAAGCAGTATATATAGCCACCATGGAACACGGAAGTGGCAAATCAATCGTCACCCTAGGTCTCATGCGGATGCTACTAGGGAAAGTGGCCAAAGTAGGCTATTTTAAACCCATTATCAGTGACTTTCAGGGAGAAGAAAGAGATAATCACATTAATACGATTCGGACACATTTTAATCTGGATATTACTTGTGAAGAAGCCTATGCCTTTACCAAAAGTGAAGTGCTTGTCAAAATGCACGAAGGGCAAATTGATGAAGTCCTAGACAAAATTATTGAAAAATATAAGGCGATAGAAGAGCAATATGACTTTGTCCTAGTGGAAGGCACTGATTTTGCGGGTGAAGGCACTTCTGTGGAACTAGAGATCAACTCAGATATTGCCAAAAATTTAGGTATCCCAGCGATTATTGTGGAAAAAGGGAAGGGGAAAACCATGAATGAATTTGTCAATGAAATGACCACAGCCTATGACCTATTTGAAGAAAATGATGTCAAAGTGCTTTCCATTGTTGCCAATATGGTTCAGCCCGAAAATATTGACTGGATTAAAAAGGAGTTGACCAAAAAAATGGGCAAAAAAGTGCTGGTGAATGTCATTCCTATGATTGATGATTTGGGTAATCCTACAGTTAAGGAAGTTGCCAAGGAATTAAAAGCAGAGATCCTTTTTGGGGAGGAGAAAGAATTGAATAATCTAGTGGGGCATACCATCGTAGGTGCTATGCAATTACGTAATTTCTTGCCACGGCTCAAGAAGAACACCTTGATTGTTGTGCCTGGTGATCGCTCTGATTTGGTGATGGGCGCTTTACAAGCGAACATTTCCCACAACTATCCCGCTTTGGCAGGCGTGGTGCTGTCAGGTGGTTTAATGCCAGACCCTGCAGTAGTGAAATTAGCCGAAGGGCTTCCGCTAAAAATGCCCATTCTTTTGGTTAAAGATGATACTTATGCTTGCGCTCAAAAAGTGAGTCAAATTCACCCAAAAATCTATGCGACTAATAAAAGAAAAATTCAATTATCCATTCGGTCTTTCGACAAATACGTAGATAGTGGAAATTTGGCGAAAGCATTAATTACTTTTGAATCCAAAGGAATCACACCAAGAATGTTTCAATACAATCTTCTGAAATGGGCACAAAAAGAAAAGAAACGCATCGTTTTACCGGAAGGTGATGATGACCGAATTTTAACGGCAGCCGCTCGATTGATTAATCAAAATGTGGTCGATCTAAGCATCCTAGGAAAAAAAGAGAAAATCCAAAAACGTGTCAAACAGCTAGGACTAAAATTTGATTTGGATAAAGTAGAAATTATCAACCCAATCGACTCTCCCCATTTTGACGACTACGTAAAAACTTTTTACGAATTGCGAAAGCATAAAAAAGTCAACATGGCCATCGCCGAAGATAAGATGCTAGATGTGTCTTATTTTGGAACAATGATGGTTTATAAAGGACATGCGGATGGTATGGTATCGGGTGCCAAGCATGCGACACAGCATACCATTTTGCCAGCCTTACAATTTATTAAAACCAAGCCAGGTGTTTCGGTAGTTTCGTCCATTTTCTTCATGTGTTTGGAAGATAGAGTGTCTGTTTTTGGGGATTGTGCCATTAACCCTAATCCGAATGCAGCACAATTGGCGGAGATTGCCATTTCTTCGGCGGATTCTTCTCGTGCTTTTGGGATTGAGCCAAAGATTGCCATGCTCTCGTATTCTTCAGGAAAATCTGGAATTGGAGAAGATGTAGAAAAGGTGAGAGAAGCTACGGAGATTGTCAGAAAGCTGCGGCCAGATTTGAAAATTGAAGGCCCTATTCAATATGATGCAGCGGTTGACCCATATATTGCAGGGAATAAAATGCCCGATTCAGAAGTTGCGGGTCAAGCCAGTGTCTTGATTTTTCCAGATTTGAATACAGGTAATAATACCTACAAAGCAGTGCAAAGAGAAACAGGAACCATTGCCATCGGCCCCATGTTGCAAGGATTGAATAAACCCGTCAATGATTTGAGTCGTGGTTGTTTGATTGATGATATTTACAACACAGTGATTATCACTGCAATACAAGCCCAGGGCACCCTGTAGAGCCGAATTGCATTCGGCTCATATGGTTTAAAAATTGCATTCGGCTCACATGGTTTAAAAATCGCATTCGGCTCACATGGTTTAAAAATCGCATTCGGCAATGCCCGAAAAATCAATCACATGAAAATATTAATCATAAACGCAGGTAGTTCATCCATCAAATACCAATTGATAGAGATTCCCGGAAAAAAAGTCATTGGCCAAGGATTGGTGGAGCGTATTGGGGAGCCCGAAGGGGCAATACATTTTAAGTCAGATGAATACCAAATAGACGAAGAATTATCCATTCCCAACCACAAAATTGGTTTAGAAAAAATCGCCAATCTGCTACTAGATGCCCAAAAAGGCGTCATCAAATCTGCCGATGAGATCGAAGCCGTAGGACATCGAGTGGTACATGGCGGTAGTTATTTTGTAAACCCTACGGTCATTAATTCTAAAGTAAAAAAGGTCATTAAATCTCTGTTTTCATTGGCTCCTTTGCACAATCCAGCTAATTTGGCGGGTATAGAAGTCGCCGAATTAGTATTTCCAAATGCCAAGCAGGTGGCCGTATTTGATACAGCGTTTCATCAGACGATACCAGAAGTGGCACACCGCTATGCCATTCCCAATGAATTCTATGAAAAAGAAAATATCAGACTTTATGGATTCCATGGAACAAGCCATCAATATGTGTCCCAAAAAGCCATTGAATATCTAGACAAAAAGCACACAAAAATCATCAGCATTCATCTAGGTAACGGGTGTAGTATGACCGCCATCCAAGACGGAAAAAGTATGGATCATTCTCTTGGATTTGGCCCCATGAATGGCTTAATTATGGGCACTCGTAGTGGTGATATAGACCAATCGGTTGTCCTGTTTTTACAGCAGCATTTAGGCTTTTCTTCGGAAGAAGTCTCGAATATTTTGCAAAAGAAAAGTGGGATGTTGGGCTTGACGGGAAGCAATGATTTACGAGACATTGAAGCCGCTTCCGCAAAAGGAGATAAAATGGCGCAATTGGCACTAGCGATGAATGCCTATCGTATTAAAAAATACATCGGAAGCTATGCGGCTATCATGAATGGATTAGATGCCATTATTTTTACAGCAGGAATTGGGGAAAATTCTGATTTGATTAGAAGCTTGGTGTGTAGTGATCTTGAATTCTTGGGCATTTCCTTGGATTTAGAAAAGAACCAAGTGCGTTCCAAAGAAATGCGTACCATCGAAAGCAAAGAATCTAGAGTCAAAGTTTTGGTGATTCCTACCAATGAAGAATTGGAGATAGCGGAGCAGGTGTATGCCTTACGGTAACGCTAACTTTAGTTGGCGACACCCGAGCAGCGAAGCGGTGCGAGCAATAATTATTGTCTGATTAAAATAGGACTTACAGGATAACTTTGTGCCAAAGAATCTCGTAGAAAATATCTGAAAGAATCTATAGACACCGCTGTATTGAAAGTGAGTGTAAGCAATTAATAAGTACTTACAAGCAATAGTAAGTACTTCCTAACTTTTTTCTATATATTTGCACTCTGAATTAATAAATCTTGACATGAATAATAAACAAATTTTAGCGGAAGCGAAAAAATGGACTATAGCGCCTTTTGACGAAAGTACT
The DNA here is from genome assembly GCA_032361785.1 of Lepetodrilus galriftensis. Lineage (NCBI taxonomy): Eukaryota > Metazoa > Mollusca > Gastropoda > Lepetellida > Lepetodrilidae > Lepetodrilus > Lepetodrilus galriftensis. The sequence continues at coordinate 6,521 of JAUTBZ010129459.1, forward strand.
CAAAAGGAAATCCAAAAATTAATAGAGGCCAACGATACCAAAGAATTAAGCGAAAGATTTTATAAAAATCTAGCGTTTGGAACAGGTGGTATGCGTGGTGTAATGGGGGCCGGTGTCAACCGAATCAATAAATATACCCTTGGAAAAAACTCACAAGGGTTGTCTAATTATTTGAAGAAAGCATTTCCGAAGAAGAAACTGAAAGTTGTGATTGCTTATGATTGTCGCCATAATTCTAAGGAGTTTGCGCAAGAAGTAGCCAACGTCTTTACGGCCAATGGCATCAAGGTCTTTTTGTTTGAAGACCTGCGGCCAACACCAGAATTATCTTTTGCCGTAAGGCACCTAGGATGTGATGTGGGTATCGTATTGACGGCTTCGCACAATCCGCCAGAGTACAATGGTTATAAGGTTTATTTTAATGATGGCGCACAAATCGTACCACCGCAAGATGGAGATATCATCAAGGAAATCAACAAGTTAGCCTTCAAAGATATTCAATTTTCTGGCAACCCTAAGCTGATTGAAGTGATTGGTAAAAAGGTGGATCAGGCATTCATCAAGGCGTCTGTCGAGAATGGCACTTTTCCATCTACTAAGAATAGAAAAAACCTAAAGATTGTTTTTACATCTTTGCATGGCACGTCGATTACGATTATTCCTGATGCTTTGAAGGCAGGCGGTTACGAAGATGTGCATATTGTTGAAGAGCAACGGGTACCTAATGGAGATTTTCCAACGGTAGCATCTCCAAACCCTGAAGAACCAGCAGCATTGAAAATGGCATTAGACCTTGCGGAAAAAATCAAGGCAGATATCGTCATCGGTACCGATCCTGATTCAGATAGAATTGGGATTGCAGTGCGAGATGCCAACAATAAAATGAAATTACTGAATGGAAACCAAACGATGGTTTTAATGACTGAATTCTTACTCAAGAAGTGGAAAGAAGCAGGTAGGCTAAATGGTAAACAATTTGTAGGTTCTACGATTGTATCTACACCTTTGGTAAATGACGTGGCAGCCGCTTATGATGTCGAAACAAAGGTTGGATTGACAGGGTTCAAATGGATCGCAAAGATGATTCGAGATGCAGAAGGCAAGCAAGAATACATCGGTGGGGGAGAAGAGAGTTTTGGATATTTGGTAGGTGATTTTGTACGAGATAAAGATGCGGTAACTGCAGCTTTGTTGGCCTGTGAGATTGCGGCTTCCGCCAAAGCAAATGGTAGTTCTACTTATGAAGAATTACTACAGATTTATGTGGATCAAAAATTCTATAAGGAACATTTGATTTCCGTTGTAAAGAAAGGTATTACTGGAGCAGCCGAGATCAAGCAGATGATGGCGGATATGCGTAAGAAGCCCATCACTAAAATTTTGGGAGATAAAGTCGAGTATCTATATGACTACCAATCTTCGGTTTGCACCAATTTGCTGACAGGCAAAAAGACTAAAATCAATGTACCAAAATCTAATGTACTGATTTATCAGACAAAGAATGGCATTAGAGTCGCTGCGCGTCCAAGTGGCACTGAGCCCAAAATAAAATTCTATTTCAGTGTGCAGCAGCCGCTTGCGCAAAAGGAAGATGCGAAGTACGTAGAAGGAATTCTAGATGGAATGATTCAATTGATTATTGATGAATTGAAGCTTTAATATACTGGTGACTTTAGTCGCCATAGTAAAAGCCGCTAAAGTGAAAACTTTAGCGGCTTTTCTATAAGTTAGAAGGCGAAGCCCAACCTGAGAAGCATAGCTTCGAATGTCTTGGGCGGTAGCAAACTTGTAAGTACTCATACGGACTCGTAAGTACTTTATTTATTCATGATCTCTTCAATCTCTTCCGCGATAATCGGGATGTCTGCCATCAAATCAATAGGGCCATTATCCGTGATTAATAGGTCGTTTTCCAAACGGATACCTAAGTTCTCTTCTGGGATATAAATCCCTGGTTCACAAGTAAATACATTGCCTGCCATGAAAGGATCGTAGCGATTTGCTAAGTCATGCACATCTAGGCCCATATGGTGCGAAGTGCCATGCATAAAATACTTTCTATAAGCTGGATTGTCAGGGTCTTGATTCTTGACATCTGCTTTTGAGATGAGCTTAAGGCCCAGCAATTCACTTTCCATTATTTTGCCTACTTCTTTGTGGTATTCAGTCAGTGTATTGCCAGGAACAAGCATTTGTTTGGCTTCTTCCATGACCCTTAGGACTGCATTGTAAACGGCTTTTTGGCGCTTGGTGAATTTTCCATTAACCGGGATACAACGTGTTAAGTCAGATGCATAGTTCGCATATTCGGCACCAAAGTCCATCAGAATAACATCTCCAGATTTACAGGCTCTATTGTTCTCCACATAGTGAAGGACGCAAGCACTTTTACCACTTGCGATGATAGGGTAGTAGGCATGGTCACTAGCACGGTTACGAATAAACTCGCTGATAATCTCCGCTTCAATTTCGTATTCCATGACACCTGGCTTGACAAATTTCATCACCTTCAAAAAAGCTTTATGGGTGATGTCAATGGCATCTTTGATGACTTCGACTTCATAGGCTGATTTGATGGGCGCCAATTTTTTCATGATGGCTTGAGCACGGTGATATTTGTGGGCTGGATAATTTTTTTGGAGCTCAAGTGCTTTACGTTGGTCGCGGGTCATGACTTCGGAGACAAAGCGGTCATTTTCGTTGCCATTCACATAGATTCTTTTTGCGAGTAGAATCATTTCATGAAGGATACTATCCATTTCGCTGAGCCAAAATACTTTTTTGATGCCCGAAGTTTTTTGAGCTTCTTCTTTCGTGTATTTATGCCCTTCCCAAATGGCGATGTGCTCATTGGTTTCTTTTAGAAAAAGGACTTCTTCAAAACCTTCTTTTGGGCTTTTGGGAAATAATACTAATACACTCTCTTCTTGATCTATTCCCGAAAGGTAGAAAAAGTCTGAATTTTGCCGAAAGGGGAAAAACAAATCGCCATTTCGGGGCATCTGATCACTAGAATGAAATATGGCTATGGAACTACGCAACATTTTGGAAGTGAAGCGTGCTCTATTTAGTTTGAAAAGTTCAGGATTAAGTGGCTTGTATTTCATTTTCTAATGGGTCTAGACATGATTCCTTTCGGAAAAAAAATTCGTAGGTCGAATGTAAGCAGGATTTGGGTATAAATGCAAATATTTAGGAAGATTATTGTTTTTTTGTAGACTATTTGTCGTAAGACCATTGGCTGGAATATTACCTAAAAGCGTCCCAATCCGATAGCTATCGGGACCAATACCCTCCTAATAGCTATCAGGGTCTAATTCGCTAAAAGTAATGAAAAGTAACGCCCCTAACAGAAGTAAAAATGTAGGTTTATTAGTTTGACGTTGGTAAGCCTAATACCCCAAAAGCGAAGCGCCCCAATACTCCAATACCCCGACCGATAGATACCCTAATAAAAAAATTAATATCTTTGTACCTATAGCTCAACACATTTGCGCAAGCAAAACAAGCTTGGCTTAGTTTTCGTTACGCTGTAGGCCTTCACATTCTTACATCAAAAAAACAACTTTTCTAATGAAAAAATATGCATTTTTACTACTTATAGCCCTAGGTTTTGTCTCTTGTGATCCCAAAGATGTCCAAAAAACAATGGACATTTTGACTTCATCGTCCGAGCTCACCAAAGGGGAAGCAGGTGCAGGATTGAAAGAAGCGCTGAATTTGGGCGTAAGCCACGGTGCAAATCTCCTTTCGGCGAAAGACGGATTCTTTAAGAGTCAATACAAAATCTTACTGCCACCAGATGCGCAAAAAGTGGCTAATAAATTGCAAAATGTACCTGGATTTGGAAAGGTCGAAGATGTCATCCTAGAAAAAATTAACCGTGGTGCAGAAGATGCGGCCAAAAAGGCCAAGCCTATTTTTATCTCTGCCATTAAGCAAATGACCTTTAGAGATGCATTTGATATCTTGATGGGTGGCAATGATGCGGCAACCAAATACCTGAAAAAGGCAACGTATAATCAACTGTATAAAGAGTTTAATCCAGTGATTGTCAAGTCTTTAGATAAGTATCAAGCTCGTAAATATTGGGGCAATGCAGTCAGTACTTACAATAGCATTCATTTTATCAATAAAAAAGCGAACCCAGATTTGGATGGATATGTGACCGAGCAAGCTTTGAATAGCTTGTTTATGATGGTACAGAAAGAAGAATATAGCATCCGTAAGGATAAAACCAAGCGTGTTTCGGATCTTTTGAAGAAGGTTTTTGCGAAGCAGGATAGAAAAAACCAATAACCAATTGTCGAGCTTAAGAGAAAATAAATGGAGTAGATACATTACCTTGGCCCTTGGAATTTTGGTCATAGGGGCGGTGATTTATTTCTTGGGGAGTATTTTAGTTTATGTGGTGATTGCATGGATATTGTCCTTGATTGGGCGACCTGTTACGCAATTATTGCTCAAAAAACTTCGATTTAATCGGCTGAAAAGTGGCTCGGCACTAGCGGCCATTGTTGTTTTAGTGCTGTTTTATGTCTTCTTTTGGCTGATCATTGCCATTTTCTCGCCGATGTTTATCGAGCAAGCTAGTGTGTTGACGAAGCTGAATACCACGACCATTACTGAAGCGCTTGCGGTTCCGCTTGCGCAAATTGATCAGTGGCTTATCAGAATGAATATTCTTCATGAAGGACAAACGGTGGTGCATGAGATTGAAGGAGATATTCGTGCTTTCTTAGCGCCCGCACAGATTGGTCGATTTTTTGGGTCGATAGTTTCACTGGCAACGAGTGTCATTTTTGGATTATTTGCGGTTACTTTTATTTTGTTTTTCTTTTTGAAAGAAGATGGCTTGGTATTAGGTTTTCTACATGCGGTCACACCAGCCAAATACGATGACAATGTCACGAATGCCGTCGAAAAATTGACGACTTTATTATCTAGATATTTCTTGGGCATTAGTGCACAGATTTTGACGATTACGACCATTGTGAGTATTGGGTTGAGTCTGTTTGGGGTAGAAAATGCCTTTTTGATAGGGATTTTTGCTGCAATGATTAATGTGATTCCTTATCTCGGTCCGATGTTGGGGGCGATTTTTGGGATGTTTATTGTGATTTCAAGTGGAATTGATGCTGATTTTTATGCAGAGACCGTACCCAAGCTATGGAAAGTCGCTATTGTATTTGGCTTCGTCCAAATGATAGATAACTTCGTGCTCCAACCTTATATTTTTTCTAAAAGTGTTTTAGCGCATCCACTAGAAATTTTCATTGTTATTCTAATCGGTGGTAACCTAGGGGGCATTTTGGGGATGATTGTGGCGATTCCTGTCTATTCTGTCTTACGGGTCATGGCACATGTCTTTTTGAGTGAATTTGAAGTGATACAACGGTTGACTACTCGAATGGATGAAATTGAATGATTATTAGGTCTTTGGCGTGCTTTGCTTATAGTCTTTGGTCACACTGAGTATGTACTAGAGTACATTTAGTGTGACCAAAGACCAAAAGCGCCACAGGCGCGCACTAAAGACCAAAAACCCCAAAATCAATTTCCTTATCAAAAACTCCGAAAAATCATTATCTTTGTCATTCCAAAATGAAGAAGAAAATAGACCATACCAATATTTTAGAACAACTAAAGGTAGCTAGGCGGCGCAATCGCAAGCTATTTGTCGTGCTTATAGATCCAGATAATACGAATTCTGGTAATTTAGAAGACATTGTTTCTAAAGCGGAAAGTGCTGGTGTGGACTTGTTTTTTGTTGGTGGCAGTTTGATGGTGAGTGATAGTATGGACCTTTGTTTGGATACCATTCGCCAGATTAGCCATATTCCTTCTATTCTTTTTCCAGGAAATCCGATACAATTGAGTGATAAAGCAGATGCTTTACTTTATCTAAGTTTGATTTCTGGGCGAAACGCCGAGTTATTGATTGGCAATCATGTGGTGACCGCTCCTTTGTTGATGCAAAGTCCAGTGCAGGTGATGCCAACGGGTTATATGTTGATTGATGGTGGTGCCCCAACTACAGTTAGTTATATTAGTAACACGTTGCCGATTCCTGCAGATAAACCTGATATTGCGATGGCTACAGCGATGGCTGGACAATTATTAGGCCTTCAATTAATCTATTTAGATGCGGGTAGTGGTGCCAAAAATCCAGTTTCGGCCAAGATGATTGCTAAAGTTCGGAAGGCGGTCGATTTACCGATTATTGTCGGTGGCGGCATCCGGACTCCAGAGCAAGCAGCCAATGCGGCACAAGCGGGTGCAGATATTATCGTTGTCGGTAATCAACTAGAAGAAAATGCCGAGTTGGTATTTGAAATGGCTCGTGCGGTGCATTCGCCTAATTTTGCATAAGCTATGAAAATTGGTTTTGATGCAAAACGACTTTTTAATAATTTTACGGGGCTAGGAAATTACAGCCGTACCCTTCTCCAAAATCTACAAGAATTTTATCCTGAGAATCAATATTTTCTCTACTCGCCGAAGTATCAAGCGAATCCACAAACCCGCCCTTTTTTAGGTGCTCCTTATCAACCCGTTTTTCCCAAATCTTTTCAACCACTCTGGCGGAGCTATCTGATAACTGGGCAATTAAGAAAAGATGAATTAGATTTGTATCATGGATTGAGTCATGAGCTTCCGCTAAATATTAGAAAATCAAGAATCAAAAGTGTGGTTACTATTCACGATTTGATTTTTAGAAAATATCCCGAAACATTTCCTTTGGTCGATCGCAATATTTATGATTTTAAATTTAAGAGAGCTTGCGCAAACGCTGATACAGTCATCGCCATCAGTGAAAGTACCAAAAAAGACATCGTTGATTTGTATGATGTACATCCAACAAAAATCAAGGTTGTTTATCAAAGTTGTCATCCTTTGTATTATCAGGATTCGCCCCTTTCGGGAAAAGAAATAAAAGCACGATATAAAATTCCAGATGAATATTTATTATTTGTCGGAAGTGTAGAGACGCGCAAGAATGTAAAATTATTAATTGAAGCTTATCGCCACCTTCCAAAAGATTTACAAATTCCATTAGTTATTGTTGGAAGGCCTAGGCAAGGCGTCAAAGAAATTAGAGCATTAATCAAGTCAATTGGCATCGAACATCTAGTCATCTGGATTGAAAATTTATCTAGCAACGAACATCTTCAAGTCATTTATCAAGAAGCCCAAGCCTTAGTTTATCCATCTTTGTATGAAGGTTTTGGATTGCCCGTTGCCGAAGCGCTCCTGAGCAAGACACCCGTCATTACTTCGAATGTGAGTTCTCTCCCCGAAGCAGGCGGCCCTAACTCACTGTATATCAATCCCGAAGAATCAGAAGATTTGGCGCAAGCCATCGAAAAGGTATTGATGAATACGGAGTTGCGGGAGATGATGATTGCGAAAGGTTTTGACTATGCGCATGGTAGATTTGGGCGTCGGGTGGTGACGGATGAGTTGGTTGGGGTTTATGGGGTGTGATGGTAAGGTTCAATAATAAAATTGTTAAATATTTAATATAACTTTTATATATCAAATAAAATTCCTATGTTTGCATCATGATAAAGTAATGCAATTAGATAATAGCTAAGACAAAGATACCACTTTATGGGAATTATTTATTGAGGTCTATAGTTTATTTACACTACATTATTTTAGAAATATATTTTATTCATCGCCATTTTATTGGCATAAAAATTTAAAAAATGAAGAATTCATTCATTCATTCATTCATTCATTCATTCATTGCCCTTTTAGTATTTAGTTTCTTGTTTGTGGGCTGTGCAAAGGATGATAAATCAGGACTTAGTGAGTCCATTCCAAGTAAAGATTTAGTTGTTAAGCACTATGATGCACTTTCAATGCTCAAAGATGACACCGATGCAGAAAATGATCGTGCTAATAAAATATTATATCTTTACAATCAGGCTACGATTGAAGTAGCAAAGAATCCCGAATTACTTTCTATTATTGATGATGAAATGGCAACACATAAGACCATTATGGGCTGGCCAATCGTTGAAATTGCTAAAAAACACCCTGAGTTTGCAAAAGCGATGGGACAAGCCTTAAGGGGTGCTATGGTGAAAAATTCACTAATTAGTTTACCTGAAGGTGACTTAACGGATATCGAGCTAATGGAAGCCATTGACGCCTTGATGGTTTATAAAAAGCAATCTTATTCCACAACGTATTTTCGCTTGGACAAATTAAAGTCAGGTTTGGATAATACTACTTTGGTTAGTATTGCAGAAGATGTTGCTGAAACAGTAGATTTTGATGACCAAATATTAGCATATGATTTAAGTGGTCAAAATTACTTAGTTGGAGAAAAAGATGCCGAAGTTAGTAAAAAGCCTATCTTATGTATCGGGAATGGAGAAAGATTGGAAGATAGACCAGAGATTTTTTCTGATGATAATTTTGGCAGTGATTCTGAGTCAATGAAATCTAATGAAGTTACTCAAAGAGCAGGACCGCATCTCCAGGTTTTAGAACACATGATAAAAGCTGGTCACAACTACGAAAGACGTGGGAATTCAGAAGTAAGGGGTGATTGGAGAATTTATACAGCTCCTTCTGGCGGCTCGAATTTTGAAGCTCCTTTTGGTGGGGGATATCAAAGTGTGTTTTTTACGAGAAGTGAAATAGCTAATTCTGAAAACTTCTTTAACACTAGAAATGTAGCTCCAGTTGTTTTTAATTCGTTATACATAGCCTTTTCAACTTATGAAAAAGATTGGAATAATTCATGGAAGACTACTCCAAATTATTATCATTCAAGTAGACCAACAGGGGGACATCGTAAGTGGACAAGTGAATATTATCTAAATGAAGCTGGTATTCGGAATGTATTGTTTCCATTTAATGGAGCAACGCGTACCGTAAATCGGTCTGAATGTAGATATGTCTTTAAAAGAAATGATAACTCATAGTTAGAAGATGAGTTTGGTTTAAGGCTGCGGATCGTACCGCAGCCTTATTACTTAAGATTTTTAATTCATTGTATATGAAAGAAGTATATCTTTTTTTTCTTATTTTCCTTATTAATTGCTCCGTTTATGGGCAAGATCTTGGAAAAATTCAATTGACACCTATTCTAGGATACTCTATCCAGATACAACATGGTAATCCTTATTCAAGATTAGCTCTACAAAAACCTTTTTTTATCACTCCCTTACAAATAGGCTTAGACATGCAATTTGGGACTACCCCATACTCCGTGTATTATCTGCACTCTAGAAATATTCGATATGCTAATAGTTGGCCACAAAGAGCATTCCCGTTACAAAATTGGGATACTAACTATTTCGTAGGTAGATATAAGCTGAAGAATGGTTTGAGACCAGAGCTGGGTTTTTATGTGATGAAATTTGAAAATGCCGTATCTTTTATCTTCGGTCAGGTGGTACCCATCAAAGGAGCTGTATTAGGTATTTCCAAAAGAATGAATAATATTAATGTTGGGTTAAAAGGTAAAATGCCCATAAAGCCTGACTATGGGTTGATGGATTTGGGGCAGTGGAATCTAGATTTTTCGTATGTATTTCAAAGAAATAAGCAGTCAGAGTTTGAAAAGAATCGAACTAAAAAATTCCGTTTAAGGGGGGTGATTGGTATGCGTTTCTTCTCTACTAAGCAACTAGAACGGTTGTCCAATGAATATATTAATAGGTTTGGAATGGCTGTTACATATGGTATTGAACTATTTCATAAAAAGTCAAATTTTTCTCTCAATCATGATACTGATATTTGGTTTGCTATGAATGGGGGATCTCCCACTCGGGATGTCAAGGGTTATATAGCCACAACAACTTATGGGGTGAAGTATCACCATCGACTAAAGAATGATCGGTTGCTGCGATACGGCATTGGCTATTCATATATTCGAAATAATCAGGAGGCCTATAAGAATATACCTTATGCTACACTCTATTGGGATCATCGAAAGCATGATGCAAATGGTGTAAGTATAAGTCTTTCTTATCAAATGAAAAACAAGGTGGATGTTGAAGTAAGAAATATTTTTATATTGAAGAGTCTTGTTCCTGAGCCTTTTTTTAGTCCCTTGCGATTGTCTGTTGGGATTGTTTATCGTTTGTAACTGAAAATTAGCAAATCTAGCCCTTAAAGGAAAACATAGACATACTCAAAACAAGATGAAATCATTCTCCAATAAATCCATCTTTCTGGCGGTTGCAATCCAAACAATCTTATCCTTTGTGGCCATGGATATTAATGGGCCTTTTTTTATTATTAAAAATAAACATGCTTATAATCCTACCAATGTAATAACCATTCTTACTTGGAACAGACACGCTGCAGGATGGGTTTTGTTGGGTTTTGCGATAAACTTGCCAATATTGTTAGTGCTAAATATTCTGGTATGGAAGCTGTGGCAGTGGATGCGAGAGCGAATGGTTGGGGTGCATGATTTCTTCGTTCATATTCTTTCTGTGGTGTTGATTTATCTAGTAGTCGTTGTGTTTTGGTGGGTGGTTTTTGGTAGTAGGGGTGCTGAGAAGTATTACTTTCACCCTTTGGGCGTATTGTTGGGTGTTGGCTTTTTTGTTTCGAATATTCTTTTTTTCTCCATTTGGTATTTGTATCTGCTGGCAAGAAATAAAAGAGTAACTTCTTGATATTCAAACTTGCCCCTTAAAAGAAAGCGGAGACATTCCAGTATTTTTCTTGAAAAATCGAGAGAAATAAGCGGTATCTTCAAACCCCAAATCATAACATATTTCCTTGACGGAATCATTAGAATATTTAAGCATGCGCTTGGCTTCTAGCACCAAACGTTCTTTGATCATTTGAGAAGGACTTTGGGCATTGAGCTTGGAGAATTGCTTAGAGAGTGTTTTTGGCGCAAGTCCCATCAATTGAGCGTATTCCGTAACCGTATGCATTTTCTTATAATTCTTTTCCACTAGTACAGAGTATCTTTTTACAATGTCTAAATCTCCTTTGGAAATAGGATGCTGCTCAATAACTTCCGTCGTTTTTCGTCTGGTGGATTCAATCAATAATTGATTCAGGTAGGTATGAATCATGTTTTCATAGCCAGGTTTGCGTCCTTCAAATTCATTGATCATTTCAGTAAAAATCCCTTCAAAGCGCGATACGTTATCATCATCTACTTGAATATATGGTATCTCTGCGATATTATTAAACAACAATCCATTGCACCCAATATCTGCCGAATGCGTCTCCACACAATGAAAATCACTAGTGAAACTCAATTGAAAACCAGTCTCTACTTTCTCACTCTGCACAGAAAAAATCTGATTAGGAGACAAAAAGAAAATGGTGTTTCCTTTGACCGTAAATTTTTTGAAGTCAACCCAATAAGTGGCTTCTCCATTTTTTATCCAAATGATATTAAAGACAGATGTATCAATTTTGTCATTAATGGTACAGGCTTTCGCCAAACGAATCTCATGCAAAGAGAAACGTGTGGGATGACCTAATTCAAAGGATTTGTATTTTTCTAAAGACATAATAAAGGCCTAGTGCTAGATAAAACTGAAAACTAAGTATTTTTAGTCAAAAGTCCCCATTTCAAGGGGGATAATTGGGGGTTAAAGTAAAAATCTAAAAAAACTTGGTTTTCTTCGAAGGAATTGAGTTTCGCCCTATAGTAAGAATAAAGGTGGAAAGTCCGCAATTTGGACGTTTCGGAGCCAAAATCAGGGTGAAAATACACCAAATAATCCAAATAAGGACAAAAGTACCATCAAAAGGAACTTTTGTCCATTTTCCTGCCTGCCTAAGCCCCCTAACTTTGTGGTATCAAAAACGGAAAAACTGTTTTGCCAAATAATAAAAATAATAAAATGAAAAAGACAACCATCAACACCATCGCAAGAATCCTTTTAGCTGCCGTACTAATTATTTTCGGATTGAATAAATTCATCGGTTTTATGCCAATGCCCGAAATGCCGGGTGCGCCAGGAGCTTTTATGAAAGCTTTGAATGATTCTGGTTATATGATGCCTTTTGTCGGGGCTGCGGAAATTATTATTGGTTTATTACTGATTACCAAGAAATATGTTTCTTTGGCGTTAGTCATGTTGGTTCCTGTATCGCTGAATCTAATTGCTTTTCACCTAGCCTTGGCTCCTTTAGGAATTGGCCCAGCCTTGCTAGTCACCCTACTTAATTTCTACTTACTATTTTCCCGCAAGGAAGTGTACCGTGAAGTTTTACAAGCTTAATTTAATCAACTTAAAATTCAAATCATGAAAAATATCATTTTTTATGGCGCCGAATGGTGCTCAGATTGCCGACGTGCAAAATCCTTTTTAGATAGTAACCAAATTGATTACAATTACATCGACATGGAAAAAATCGAAGGCGCCGTTCATAAAATAGTCGAACTAAACAATGGAAAGCGAATAATACCAACCATTCTTATCGACGATACTGTATTTTCAAATCCAGATAATCAAAAGTTGAAAGAAGTTTTAAATATCAATTGATGAAGTTTATTAACCATTAGGCCGCTTGGACACCCAAGTGGCCTTTGGTATTTTTAATTATTTTTTTGTTCATGCATACGCTCTACAGATAACTTGATAAAATATTCCAATGCTTCCTGTAATTTAAAAGTAGATGTGTTTTTACGTAAAAGATAATCTTCTAGGGTGGGGTAAGCAATGGCAATAGATTCTTTGGTGAAAACTTCTAGGTCATCCATGAGCGCAAGTGTCTGCCCCAATTGAAAGGCAATACTTTTATATATTTCGATGGGCGTCCCATGTTTGTCAAAGTCATCAAATTGATTGAGTTTGATGGTTTTTAGGAAGTTGATTTTTTGTTTAAAATCAGCTCGAAGAGCTTTGTCGGCGGAAGCTCTTAAATGTGTTCGAGTGAAATAAGATACAATGGTGCGGGCACAACGATCCATTTTTAAATCAAGATCTCTATCGACCATCTTGGTAACTAAGCTTTCAAATGGCTGCTTATGGAGATAGTAAGTCTCGAATAAAGCGTTATTCAATTCATCAACAGCACCTATAAAACATTTGGTGATTCTTCCATCCTGAACGATGGCAATATTAGCATTGATCTTTTTGTCTTTGGCGAAATGAGTTTCTGCGATTAAGGCTGCGACCTTTTTATGATTTTCATCAATAGATTTAATTTCATCAACAAAGAAAACAACATCTAAGTCTAAAGATGATTCGGAGCCAAAGATCTGGTATTTTGTCATTATTCATTTAATTAAATAATCCTGAGTATAGGACAAAAAGGGAGAATTACTTTACGGGTAATTGGCTTTTGCCCCCCAAAACAGGAAGAAAAGAACACAGATTGTACAGATTCAACTGATTTTTACTGATTTATCAAATTGCTTTGCAATTTACTCAACGGATTTTCATGGATTCTCCCTTCCATAATTAATCAGATTACTTAAAATAGGCGAATCTGTGTTCAATCGCACAAATTAAAGAAAAATAAGGGACAAACTCCGATTACGCCCACTTTACATTAGGATTTATTTGTTTTGTCCTGTACTTAGAAATTAATCTCTAAATTTCAGTTCACACCTTTTTCCGAAAGGTCAAACAATATTGGTGAAAAGTATTGCTCACAAAAGTATAGCCATATCCATAAGGTGCCAACCGCAAGTCATCTTGTAACCAGAAAAATTCTGGCAGTAGTACAAACTCCTTCTGTAGCTTCCAACCTAAATCATAGGCCAATGGATAGCTCATTCCTTTTTTCTTGATATTCTTGACGATAATGGTTAAGTAGGCACCAGGTTTCATTTTTTGCGCAAGCTTAGTGTAAATAGTACATAATTCATCTACAAATTGTTCATAGTCAGTGATATTGCCTAAGTCGTGGGTGTCATCCGAATAATTAAGTTGTAGGCCTTTGGCTTTTCGAGTGGCTTGGTTTTCGGCACCTTTCATATTGAGCATATCCCAATAGGGTGGGGACGTAAATAAATAATCAATGGGTGGAAAATCCCTTTTGATTATTTTTCTTGCATCTTTGAGCAGCAGTTTGTGTTTTGGTTTTTGCGTAAGCGTCTCGGCAAAAGTCTCCAATCGAGTATTGGCAATTTCTATGAAAAAAGAACTTAGCTCTGTGCCATAGCCATTTCGACCTGATTGTAGGGCAGCTAATTGAGTGGAGCCAGTGCCTGACATGGGGTCAAAGATATTGGCCTTGGGTAGGGTGAATCTTTCGATAAAAAATTGGGCAATTTCTTCGGGGAATTTAGCGGGATGTAAGATTTCATTTTTCTTCCTTTTCTTTGGCCGAAAAATTTTCCAATTGGGTATTTCACCTTTAAATTGGTTTTTCTCCAACTGAATATTTTGAAAGAAATCAATGTCTGGGATGGAGAATTGTCCAAGACTATTTTCATCCTTTCGGAAATAAGAAATATAGTAGGTAGCTTGTGCAAAAGGGGCATATTTTTTTGCGGAAGCAGTACTATCTTCGAAGCAACCAACTTTTTCATCACGCATACTTAGGCCTGTGCCTAGCATACGGCTCATGTCCCAGGCGTAGGGTAGGTACTTGCCACGATAGAGTGTATTTTGGTGCATGATGGCCAAAAATCGACGGTGGATGAGATTGGGGTAAAGCGTTTTGGCTAATTGCAGTATTTCCTTTTTGAGTTGGCGATAAGCGGTCAAGGAAAGATTGGCTTCTTGTCGTCGGATGTCGATTAGGATGAGTTGGAGTTCGGGTATTTTTTTTCGAGTTTCTGGAAAGAAGACCTTGATATTTAGGGACTTAGCTACTTTCTTGATGACTTTCTTGCCTTGGGTGTCTCCCAAGTAGAAAATATTTTGTGGTAAGCTTCCATCTAATCGGAGAAAAAATCTTAGATTTGAGCGGTAGGTGGTTTCGTCTCCTTTATCTATAAACCAAGATTTTTGAAATGGTAGCCATTCCTTGGATGTAATATTATTAAATCGGTTTCTCATAACTGCAAAATACAAAAAAATGCTTAAACCTATCGATCATTTGCGAGAGATGATTTTGAAGGAGCACTCCAAAACTCAACGAGATAAGGTGTTGGCTTGGATTGGTGATGACTCTGAACGATTTGATTTGCTGATGAAATTGTTTTTGGGAGATGAGTATCGAGTGGTTCAACGAGCTGCATGGGCACTTCGCTCCTTAGGGGAGACACATCCTACATGGACTCAGAAATATATCAGTAAGCTAGTGAAAGCAATTGAACAGCCCATCCATGATGCGGTGGTGCGAAATGGATTGTTGGTTTTAGTAAATTTGGATATCCCTAGAAAATATTGGGGTTCTCTTGCAGAGCTTGGATTTAATTATTTAGGCAGTGTGGATACACCTACGGCCATTAAGCGAGCATCCTTGTTGATTGTGGCGAAGATTTGTGAAGCGGAGCCAGAATTAAGGGAAGAATTGGTTTTGGTGTTGCAGGACCAGCTTCCGCATTCAACGGTTGGCTTTGTGGGTATTGCGAAGAAATATATTAAAAAGTGGCGATAAGGGCTTATAAATAAACTCAGCTTTTGGTACGTCGGTTTTACGGCATTCTGATATACGGCTGTACGTTTCTTGATTTTTGTGGTGCGGGCAAACGGTAAATGGCTAAGCCATCTGTGAAAAAAAATCATTAAAAAAAAGCCCCACTTCCAAGGAAGCGGGGCTTTTTTTATATATGGTTAATATTATAACCGAAAGGCTTAATACTTAACACCAAGCGCTTTCAAAGTTTTGAAGTCTAAGCTTCCGATAGGAAGACCATTGTCCTTCTGGAACTTAACAAGAGCAGATTTAGTATCAGCACCCATTACGTTATCAGCACCAGCAGTACCAACATTATAACCTCTGTCCATCAAAGCCTTTTGGATTTGGCGGATAGTGTAGTTAGTAATGCTACTATTACAAAGAACTTTCTTCCATTCAGTGAAACCACCTTTCTTAACTAATACACGTCTTGTTACAGTTGTGTATTCAGCAGGGATAGTGATTGTACGTGTAGAAGCAGGAGTCTTTAGTACTTTATGAGATAAAGTAGCAGACTGAGAAGCAATAGCTTCTTCTCTTACAGTAGCAGGCTTAGCAACAACAGTTGTCTTATAGCTAGCATTTTGAGAAGGAATAACTTCTTCTCTAGTAGAAGCAGGAGTCTTAACTCTCTTTACTCTAACATCTTTGTATTCCGCAGGAATAACAACTTCTCTAGTAGAAGCAGGAGTCTTAAGTACTCTCTTTGTGATGTTCTTAAATACAGAAGGAATAACTTCTTCACGTGTAGAAGCAGGAGTCTTAACTACTCTATGAGTACGAGTACCCATCTTAGCAGGAATAACAACTTCTTTGATACAGTTAGAGTTAGCCGTTCCGTCACCACCAGCACAACCAACGTTTACACGCTTAGTGATTGTTCTACTTTGAGAAGGTACTTCAACTAAACACCAAACTAAACAATCGTCTGGATCTTCAGATAAACATTGCTTGTTACCACGTTTCTTAACCCACTTCGTAGAAGCTGGTTTTACTTCGATAGTTTCAGTTTGAGTCTCATACTTAGGAGTCAATAACTGAATACGCTTAGATTCTGGTGAAACAACATAAGACTCAGTAACAGTTTCGTAATCTCCTGCAATAGGAATGATACGCTTGTACTCAGGCTTTACCATTACTCTTTCGGTAACAGTTTCGTAAGTAGCAGGAACAGTTTCGATACGCTTGTATTCTGGGCGTGTCATAACTCTTTCAGTAGTAGTCTCAAATGTAGCAGGAACAGCAACTAAACGAGTAGATGCAGCTTTAGATACATAAGATACAGTTTCAGATGAAAATTCTGCAGGTACAGCATAGTATCTTGCAGATGCAGCTTTTTTCTGTACTGTTTCTGTAGTTGTCTCATATGAAGCAGGAACCACTTCATAGCGAACATCTTCAGCTTTTGTCATGATCTTTTCAGTCTGAGTCTCATACTCATCTTGAATCAAACATTTAGCATAACAACTACCTGGCTCTCTTTCGACAGGCATATCAGATCCAGGACCTGTCTGAGCAAATACTGCTACAGAAAAAAACATAATAACGGCGAGTAAAAAATTAACTCTCTTCATAGTCGGAAGCGTTTAAGTTAAGAATAAAAAAAAATTCGTTTCAAAGTCGGTTTTAATAGGTTTGAAACTAGGCAAAGATAATAATCTTTTCCATTTTCGTTTGCAAAGTTAAGGTTTTATTTTTGGATAACAAATATAATATTTTTTTATCTGCCTTGTGCCTAGCTCATAATCAGCAAATTCCGATAAAGGACTCACACTGTTATCCTTAAATAATATGTTGATTTCTTTTAGCGGATTGTACGAGATGTTAGTTTGTATTCCGCTAAACATGAGTAATTCAGAATTTTCTTTGGTTAGGCCGTCGATAAATTGTGGCAGCTTTATTTTTATTTGGTCAGTGTATTTTTTTGGAAAAGATGACTTTCTGTACTCCAAACGGAATAATTTTCTGTTTTGTAAACCTATTGTTAAATATTTTAAGACCAAATCTTTGTGCTCAGCAAAGGTTTTGATGGCCATTTGAATGTCACAATCATCCAATTTCGCAAATAAATCTAACCATTTGGGATTTTGATGGGCTTTCGCCAAATCGACATCTTCTTCCAATAAACTACTCAGCGCAGATGATATTTGAAATTTTTCCCCTTTTTGCGCAAGCACCTTCGCTCGCTTAAAGGCTTGAATGAGCATCAGCTCCGCAGATAAGGCCGTTTTATGCAAATAGACTTGCCAGTACATGATACGCCTTGCGGCCAAAAATTGCTCTATCGAATAGATGCCTTTTTCTTCGATAACTAACTCATTATCACGGACATCGAGCATTTTTATAATGCGGCCATAACCCACTCGCCCTTCAATAACCCCCGTAAAATAGCTGTCTCGATTCAAATAATCCATGCGATCCATGTCCAACTGACCAGAAACCAATTGGTGTAGGAATTTTTTTGCGTAAGCATCCTTAAAAATCTCAATCGCTAAGGTTAATTTGCCCGAAAATTCTTTATTTAGACGCTCCATAAAGAGCAAAGAAAGGTCTTCGTGACTAAAATTAACGATGGAATGCTCCAAAGCATGACTTTGCGGCCCATGACCAATATCATGTAATAAAATCGCGATCCCTACCGCTTCTTCTTCCGCTTCCGTGATTGCTACGCCCTTAGCTTTTAGTACACGGACGGCCTTTGTCATCAAATAATAGGCGCCCAAAGCATGCTGGAATCTATTGTGATTCGCCCCTGGATAGACCAAATTAGTCAAGCCCAACTGTCGTATCCGCCGCAACCGTTGAAAATAGGGGTGATCTACCAAGTCAAAAATAATTCCGTAAGGAACTTCGATAAACCCATATACGGGGTCATTAAAAATCTTTTTTCTAGCCATAGTCGAAATATGAAACGCATTTAGGGCGTTCAGAAACAGCAAAGTTCGTAATTTTACACAACTATTACCCAATTCCGTGTTTTACTTCTGTAAATCACCTTAAAATATACCAAATGAGTTTAGCAAAAATCCTATGGGTTGACGATGAGATTGACCTATTAAAGCCGCATTTCCTTTTTTTAGAAGCGAAAGGTTATGAGTTAATCACTGCATCCAATGGCTATGATGCCATCGAAGAACTAGAAGAAAATCCAGATATTGATATTATATTTTTAGATGAATCTATGCCAGGGATGACTGGGTTGGAGACGTTGCCGAAATTGAAAATGAAGAATCCAACCGTTCCCATCGTGATGATTACCAAGAATGAAGCGGAAGATGTCATGGAAGAAGCAATTGGTGCACAAATCTCGGATTATTTGATTAAACCCGTTAATCCGAATCAGATTTTGCTTACGCTAAAAAGAATTGTTGAAAAAAACAGGCTGGTTCGGGAAAAAACGTCCATGGGCTATCAGCAGGAATTCCGCAATATATTTATGAGAATAAATAGTGGGCTGAATTTTGATGAATGGGTGGATGTGTATAAAGAGATCGTAAGCTGGGAGCTAAAAATCGATCATTCGAATTCTCATAATATGGGAGATATCTTGGCTACTCAAAAATCAGAAGCCAATGCTTCTTTTTCAAAATTCATCAAGAAAAATTATATAGACTGGCATCGGGGCCCAAAAGAAGATCGTCCAGTCATGTCCCATGATTTGATGCGTGATAAGGTCTTTCCAAATATGAAGGAAGGCGTACCGACCATTATGCTGCTGTTAGATAATCTGCGTTATGACCAATGGAAAATTATTGAACCCATCATTTCCGAAAGGTTCAATGTCATCAACGAAGAGACCTTTTGTAGCATCTTGCCGACGACTACGCAATACAGTCGAAATGCCATTTTTTCGGGGATGATGCCAGCTGATATCGCCAAGCACCATAAAGATTATTGGAAAAATGATAATGAAGAAGGCGGTAAGAATAATTTTGAAGACAAGTTGTTGGAAGCGCAAGTGAAGCGGATTTTGCGCAAGGACATTAAGTTGGATTATATCAAGGTCACTTCCGTCAGAAAAGCGAAGCAGTTAGTGGATAATGCCTATAATTATTTGGACAATGACTTAACGGTGATTGTTTACAACTTTATTGACATGTTGTCGCATGCTCGGACGGAGATGGAAGTGTTGAAGGAATTGGCTGGAGATGAGAAGGCGTATCGTTCATTGACCAAGTCTTGGTTCTTACATTCTCCATTATGGGCGACTTTGCAGAAAGTAGCAGAGAAAAAGATTCGTTTGATTATTGCCACGGATCATGGTACGATTCGAGTAAAAAAGCCTTCTAAAATAATTGGTGACAAAGAAACCACCACCAACCTACGTTATAAGGCAGGTCGGAATTTGCGCTATGAAGGTCGAGATGTCTTGGCCATCAGAAAGCCAGAAGATGTGGGATTGCCAACACCTAATATTAGCTCAAGCTATGTTTTTGCCATTGAAGATTACTACTTCTTATATCCAAATAATTACACGAAGTTCAATAATTACTTCCGTAATACTTTTCAGCATGGTGGGATTTCTTTGGAAGAGATGATTTGTCCTATTGTGGTTTTGGATAGTAAGTAGGTGTGTTACATGACCATCTCATTTGCTTTCGGCGAATGAGATGTTTTGTGTGATTTGTATTCCTTAGCTTTTAAGTGACTTAATCTCATCCATTAGGTTTTTTATCACTCTTTCGTACATGGAAGAGATTTTGTCTATTGTCTGCTCGTATTTTTCTTCGAGTCCAGAGTATACATTTTCAACATAGCCATTGGTGATAGTGTTATTGTTAAAAGTAACATTTCGGTCTGATCCTGCCAAAAGAATCTCAGTCGGGTCAGTTTCTAGAAAGTCTGCAATTTTGAGCAATCTCTTAATGTCTAACTTTGTGATTCCATTCTCCATCTTTGCATAAGCAGACTGCGACATACTGAGATGAGCCGCTAGGTCACCTTGAGAAATACCTTTGCTTAATCTGATACTTTTTATCTTTTCTCCTACTGCATTAGTCATAAAAGCGTGGTTTTAGTCAATAATTGACAAAGATAGGCAATAAATGGTGATTATAGTAAGAAAAAATGATATTTCTTTGCAATGTAGATGTTATGATATATTTGTGCTGAATGAATTATTTGTTTTAAATAGTCATTTTTTTACTTCGGTATTAAAAAGATTTTTTCTTATTAATTGAATAATAAAGAGTATATGAAATTGAATAGATTGTTAATAAGTACGGTACTTCTATTTTCATTTTTGTTACAGATTTATAGTCAGAGTTTTGAATATAAAGTCTGTATTAAAGAAGTATCCTTTGGTGGAACACCAAATTCTGTTTATATTCCAATAACTAAGGACGATGGTAGTGCGGTTTATGCAGCACCCCAATTTGAACAATCAAATTCTTCTGATTGTAGTTCAAGTTCAATAGTGTCGCAATTTCCAGTAGCCTATGTTAGTGGTACTCGACCAATTATCAAGGCTAAATTTAAGACTGATTGTGATAAAGATGTATTTATTCGTGGAGTTGGACCGAAGATTGGAAATGATCCTATGATTTTTGTTGGGCAACAAGTGTCTCCTAATATGGGTGTATTAATTTATAACTGGAAGACATCTGACATCTCCTTTGTACTCCATAAAGTGAAATATTTTGAGAAATTTGTCATTAAATGGCAAATGTCTAAGGATGGAAACTCTAATTGGGTGACAATTGGGGAGAGTGTTAATCCGTTGTATGTTACTTATAAGCAGCCAGAAAGCATTTCTCCAAATTCAATAGTGGCTAATGGTGATGATGCAGAACTGTATTGGCAGACTCCCAAGTGGGGGTATCAATGGTTTCATACCTTAATTAAGGTTAGTTGTGAAGCTGCCAAGGACGAGATGATGGATGATATGATAATAGATAAAATTTGGGCAAAAATTCAAACAAAATCAGTTACATCAGCAGATAATAATTCGTCCTTATTTTACTATAAGCAGTGGAATTGTAATTCGACAAATACCGCAAAACTTCTTCAAACTGAAGATGGTCAGTGTGGAAGTTGGGCGCACTTTTTTATCGATCTATTAAAAATTCAAAACGTAACTCATAGTACAGTTAATGATGATTATGTATACTTTAGGCCGAAATTTAATGTACCATCTGGGACTTATTCAGGATTTTTAGTAAAAGACTGGGCTTTAACATCTGGAATATTAACAGGAATGTTCGACCCTGTCTTCAAGTATGTTGTAATTCCAAAGAATCCAGCCATTTCTGGGCAAAGCTATCCATATATTTATAGTGATGTTATGGACAACACTTTCTCAGTCGGAGGTCAGGGGCCAAATAGTAACCCTGCATCAAGGTTCAATAATCATCAGGTTACAAAAATTAAAGGAAAGTTAATGGATCCATCATATGGGTTAGAATTTACGAGTCTTCAAGATATCGAAACTAAGGCACTTTTTGGATATTATTGGAATACAGTCGTTAAGATGGATGAAAAATATGATTTCGATGGAGATGGTGTTGCAGATGATGATTTGGATTTTGATGGAATAAAAGGAGAGATGAATGTTTCGGTTGTAGTTTATTTAATAACTACTGATAAGAATTATTCTCCCTTATTATCTTTGGAGCGTGTTCTAACTGCAAAAACAAACCAATAAAATGCTAAATAAAAATAAGTTTTTCATGACTATATTTCTCATCGGTTTTTTTAGCCAAATGGGACACAGTCAGCACCAAGAATCAATTTTTGGTATTTCGAAGATAGTGATTTTGGATGACAGTTCATTTATCTATAATAATACGCAAAGGATTTCAAATGATTTGACTTTTGTTCGAAAAACTGAAGTATTTTCAGGAGTGGGTATTCCACCTTTGCTATCACATTCAAGACTCTACACAAAATTTAATGATCAGTTAAGGTTTCCCATGAATTATGCTATTTTTGGGCGTAATGTTTTTACGGTTCACGCAAATAGTCAGAGTTTAGTGTCAGGTGTGATTGAATGGAGCTACGGCGTTGCAAGTTATAATATAGATTCTGGTGTATTTCTCCATTCTGATAATAGGATGTCCAGCCCTTCTTTTGGATTACATTTTCATAGTGCATTACCCATTAATCACCCACTAAAAATATCGAAGAATCGACCTTATTATGATTTAGTTGTTGAGAATGCAAGGTATTTGTTGATAATAAGCACTGGTCAAGAAATTTTTGTACTTGAGAGCCAAGACCCTTGTAATTTTGATTGTGAAAAACCATTTTTGGAAAAACCAAACCCATGTGTGGACGAGTGGTATTTTATAAAGCGTTTTGAGATAGATTCTGCTGATAATGAGCTGTCAAATCAACTGGGATATTTCAGGGTTTATATTGACAATTCTAATCAAATTGTTCTTGCTTATAACAATGGACAGTCTTATGCAATGGATTTGAAAAATGGATTGCTTAAAGAGATAGACATGCCTAGTGTTGAAGGTAGTACGTTAGTTTTTGATTCTCGGTCAGGCAGGTACTATTGGATTACTAAGGAGTTAGCTGAAAATTTAATCAAGACAAATCGATTTATTAAATACATCAAAGCAAAAAAGTAATACAATCTATTTAGAGTTATTCATACAATTATAAAGAAAATGAAAAAAATAAGCTTAATATTTCTCCTAGTTCAATTCTCGGCTATATTGTTTGCGCAGAATATGATTGATGGTTATTTGGTTGTGAAATCAACTATAACGAAAAATGCATACTTGATTTATGATGATTTGGGTGATGCAATTCCTTTCAGAATACTTAATCAGGAGAATGAAAATATTTTGTCTGAAAGTACTCAGATTTATGTTGATGATAGTTTTTTTGCTGAGAAGAAAAATTTTCATATTTCAGGAGGATTCAAGCTAAATGGAAAATGGATCCAAGATTACACGAGTGATTGGCTTCCATTAAATCTAATTTCAAATTTTGGTGAAAATCACTTGGATACTGTTGAAATCGTAAATGGCTCTCTATTACGAGTAGAGTATGATGATGTTAGCTATATTACTAATGATGTGATACGAAAAAAAACAGAAGTAATTCTCGGGGCTCATGGATTTTTTGACAAAGGTGCGAATGAAACCTTGACGATTCGTTGGTCCATCGACAATAATGACTATATAACTAATTCGCCAAGAATACCAGAGACTAAGTTGGGGCATTGGGATAAAGACATGATAAGAGATGCCATCCGTTCAGATTCCATCTGGGTGGAAGAATATAAGTTGTCAAAAAAAGAATAATATATTTCAAAGCAAATTATAAAGAAAATGAAAAAAATAATAACCATAATCATAGTATCTTTTATTCTTTTTGCCAATAATATATTACTTGGACAAACAAGCCATATTGATGCTAACATCACCAAATCCTACGAAAATTGTAATACTGGGAGGATTGATGTCACAATGACAGGTGGGTTTGCACCCTATACCTACATATGGTCAAACGGAAAGACGTCCCAAGATATATTGAATCTGGCAGTAGGGAAATACACTGTTACAGTTACCGATGATTTATGCGGTACATTAGAAGCAATTTTTGAAGTTCAATCCAAAGGGGATTATTTTCATGTAAGCACCGATGTAGTCCATCCATGTAACAATGATGGTGGGACAATTAAGGTTAAACCAAGTGCGGAGTCTTCAAAAGGTTGTCAGCCTGAGTTTATTTATCAATGGAGCCATGACCCTTTGAATACGACTTCAATCGCAGAGCACTTGGCTATAGGGGAATACTCGGTGACGATAACTGGCCCTATTTATTCAGGGGCAGGTTGCCCATTGGAAAAACCTTGTACCGTTGTTAAGAATTTTATGCTAGCTCCCAAAAGGTTGATTGATGAAATTGTCGTAGATAATCTGTGTATGCAAGGAGCAGGTAATGGTTCTCTGACCGTAAATATGACGGCGGCTGCCACCTATCCTTTTACCTATGTATGGAGCAATGGTAAGCCAAAAAAAACAATCCAAGATTTAGATGAAGGTCTTTATTTTGTAACTGTCACAGATTTTCGTGGTTGCACAGAGACGGCAAAGGCGGAAATTACATCCCAGTTTGATTTGACAACAAAAGTAATAAATCCTTCGGGGTGTACAGGTGCTGATGGTTCGATTAGTCTTCAGACAATTAGTACCAATGCTAATTGTGGTTTTTATTATACTTATCATTGGGACTATATGGATAAGACAACTGCTAGTATTGATCAATTGGAAGAAGGAACTTATACTGTGACCATTACTACTACTCCTGGTTCACTGTCTTGCGGAAACATAAAAGGATGCAGCGTGACGAAAAGTTTTACTTTGAAGGCTGAAAACGGATTGAAGGTGGCTGTTAAAAGTTATGAGAACTTTGAAGATTGTGAGTTTGATGAGAAAGGGAATTTGTATGAAATACCAGTTATAGGAGGAAATATTGAAGTAGATGTCGTTGGTGGTGTTAAACCTTATTCTTTTCAATGGTCATTTAATGGAGAGCCATTTGCGACAACTCAAAATATTAATGGGGAGAAGGCTGATTTGGGGCCAGGACAGTATTCCTTGGTTGTTACAGACGCAAAGGGTTGTACTGATGAACTGGGAGTATATTTATGTTGTTGTTCGTCTGAAGGAACTCCAAATCAGGCACTAATGTGTAAGGGGGCTGGAGATGCCACTCCTGCTTTGTTTAAATTAGAGAAGAAAATCAAGTCCGCAACAACCGCCACAAGTAATGATGGGGAAATTACCGTTTTAGTAAAATGGAAAGTCTATCAATCACCAAATCCTACGGTACACTACTATTGGACGGATAAAGATGGGAATTTTATTTCTGATAAAGGGGGAATAAAAGGTTTAGGGCCAGGAGTATATAAGGTCGTAGTATCATCTGGATGTTATTCTCAAAGTCTTACAGTGACAATTATTGATTGTGCAACGGTTTCTTCGAGTATGGTGATAACCCCGAAAGTAATAGCCAATCCATGCCTTGGGTATGATGAAGGAGTTATTACCATTGACAATGTGACTGGGGGGACTGCTCCCTACACTTATCGATGGAGTACTGGGAATCTAGCATCAACAATTGAGCATTTAGGGTTAGGTACTTATACGGTGACAGTTACGGATGCTGGTGGATGTGGTGCTACAGCTACAGCTACTATTAGTACTTATCAACAAACGGCAAGGAAAGGATGCCAAGCGCTGTGTGGTGGAGTTGTTGTTGAATCTTTTTATCCTTCTACCAAGGTTTATGAAAACCCGAATTGTCTAATTGCAAGCTATTATTGCTCTGACGGTATTTTTGAAAAATCAACTACAGATGATGCGCACTATGAGTATTATGAGACTTTTAGTGAGTGCGGTGTGAAATTTACTTGCCCTGGGACTGGTGGGTTGATAAAGGATGTGAAGGGGCAGTTGGTTAATGACCTTGAGTTAAGTGGAGAATTCCTTAGCTATACAGGTTCTTTGTTTGGCTCGGTAAAAGAAAGTGATTTAAGTAATTCTGATTTGATAAAAATTGTATCGGATGCGAAACCTAAATTATACTGTGGAGATTTAACTGGGTGTAAGTTTACATCTTTTTTGAATGATGTATACTATGAAAGGACGTATACCCCTAGTGATGAATGGTATCCATTCGATGTTGATAAATATCCTTTTGCTTTAGCTTTTGCAGGAGAAGGAATAGTTAGTGATGGTTGGCATTTTATTCGTAGTATGGAATACTGTCATCATAAAGATGAAGATTGTCCTGTAACAATTAATGGTAGTGGAGTTGATGAAAGATGCTGTTTAGCTTTATTTTGTAAAGCAGAAATTGTTGGTATTGGTGATTGTAAAAACTGTAACCAAGTACGACCCAATGAAATCGTCTTAGATGATATAAAATATAGAGCCGCTCTGGATATTGGCGGACCTGAGACGTTTAAGGTTTCATTGGCTCCCAATCCCTTATTCGGAGATAAGATTAGGTTGTCATTTGAATCTAAAGATTTGGAAGGAGTAGATATTAAAATTTTTGGAGTATTACATGGAAAAACTCTTTTGGCTGGACATTATCTATTAAATCAACAAATAATTGATCTTTCAATTCCTTTTTTGCCAGGAATATATTTTCTTGTTATAGAAGATGAAAATGGTAATCGAGTAATCAAAAAATTGGTAAAGCAATAATAATTGTTTAAATTTCCCAAAATCTCCAACTAATGAATCATTTTTATATATTTTTTGTGGTAGTGAGTTTAATTTTGTTATCATCTTGTAAAAAGGAAGAATCATGTACGTTAAAAGAGAATGACCAGGCAAAGATTCAAAATCTTTATGGAACATGGGATGTTGATGTTAGTAAAGAAATATGGCGGAAAGATACTTTGCATCGTACATCTGGAGGGTCATTTTCTTTGGAATTATATGAAGATCAAAAAGGGCGAATGGTATCCTACTCGATAGATAGCTTTATTCCTTTGGTATGGGTTTTTCAATTTGATCCTGACAAAATAGCTATTGATTTGTTGGGGAATATTTCGAAGGGCGATTTTCTATTTGAGATAGAAAAGAATAGTATTGAGTCTCAAAAATGGGTAGAGACTAAGGAGTCAACCTACCCATTTGGTCCTAATGCGTCTGATAGTCGTGATGTAATTAGTATAATTACATGGAAGTTAAAAAAATAGAAAATGAAAGATATCGGTATAATACTATTTCTCGGAGTGATTTTATTTAGCTTTAGCTGTAGAAAAGAAGAAACGGTAGAATGTGGACAAACAGAATATCAAAAAAGAAGACAAGAAGTTGTAGGGAAATGGGCGGTCAGGCCTGTTAAAAGACGTTATTCCAAAGACTCTTTGCTTTGGATGGAACTAACTTATGCTAATGATTTGAATTATGAGTTTAAAGAAGATGGAACAGGTTTTATGCCAAATTTCAATGTTGATATAGATACTGACCGTCTTGAGTGGATGTATCAAGATGACCCAAGGAAAGTAATGGTACGTCGAATAACCAATGATGGAGAAATCTATTCAGGTGGTATGAAGATTTATTCTGTCTTAGAAATTCAAGAAGATTATATGCATTGGATGTATCGAGATACTTCTGGTTTTTGGACACCTGATACGATTTATCAAGGTTATTTGGAGATAGAGTGGGAGATGTTCAGGAGATAGGTTGTCAACAGGGCAATTTTACAGAATCACCAAGAAAAAGAAAATAAACGCCCAGTTTTAAGTAGTTTTGACTTTATTTCTAATTTTAAGACTGGTTCATGCAATCTATCATATATTCTACTCTTTTACTCCTTTTATCAATTCTTTTAGGTTGCACCACTCCTACGACCAAAAAAGAGATGGTCACCAATCAATTGACCGCTCCAACGCCGAAGAAAGAATTTGCTATTCAAATCCTAGGCTCAGGCGGTCCAGAGTTTAGCCAAAGAGCATCTAGTGCTTATTTGATCTGGGTAGATGGGAAGGCTAGGGTATTGGTTGATGCGGGTGGCGGATCTTTCTTGAGATTCTCGGAGAGTGGGGCTAAGATAGAAGATTTGTCTTTGATTGCTTTGACTCATTTGCATATTGATCATTCGGGGGATATTCCTGCTTTTATGAAGGCTGGGTATTTTTCGAAGCGAAGTACATCCTTGCCCATTTTAGGGCCAACGTCCCAAGGAGATTTCCCCAATGTTGAAGTTTTTTTGAATCGCCTTTTTAGCGAAAGCGGCGCCTTTGCTTATATGAAAGATATTTTGACACCCCAATCAGAATCTTTTCAGATTGTGCCAAAAGTTCTTGGGCAAGATCAGCAAACTCAGCAATATGGTGATATTAAAGTCACTTCAATTGGTGTGCATCATGGGATTATCCCGGCGGTTGCCTATGCGATAGAAGTGAAAGGCAAAAAGGTAGTTTTTGCTGGGGACACTTCCGCAGATGCGGATCATTTGATTCAATTGGCCAAAGATGCGGACTATCTCATTGTGCACCACGCCATTCCGGAAGGAGCAGGAAGCGTTGCTAAAAACTTACACATTACACCAAGTAGGATAGGGGAAGTGGCCGCAAAAGCACAGGTCAAAAACCTTGTCCTGTCGCATCGGATGATTCGGACATTTGATCAAGAAGCGGAGAGCTTGTCACTTATCGAAAAGCTGTATAAAGGTAAGGTGATTTGGGCGGAAGATTTGATGATTTTGGAGTGATTTATTGCGCTTGAACAAGTCGGAGTAAATCGCTTTTCTTATTTTTACTGCAAGGTACTTCTCCATCAATCATTTCAATCATTCCATTATTGAGCACTCCGTTTATGTGCTTTAAGTTTATAAGGTGTGATTTGTGACAACTGAAAAAACCTTTGCCTTCAACCATCTTAGAAAATTTTCCAATACTATAAGAGCTTAGGATTGATGAATTGTCTGTAAGCCAAATCTGTGTGTACCCATCAACACCACTAAATCGAACAATGCTGTCGAGTTGAAGGAAGCGAATTCCTTTTTGCATAGGGATGGCAATTTTGGCATTTTGCGCCAAAAGATACGATAATAATACGCGATTGTGATGGATGGATTGTTTAGATTTGATACTCTCAACGGCACGATTCACGACCTTAATTAGCTCTTCTTCGTCGATGGGTTTGACGATGTAGCCAATAGCTGCGTGTTCTATGGCTTCAATGGCATAGTCACTGTAAGCTGTTGCAAAAATAAGTTCAAAATCTGGATTTTGTATTTGAGCAAGAACGTCAAATCCACTAAGAATTGGCATGGTAATATCCATGAAAACCAATGCTGGCTTTTGTTGGTTAATTCCACGAATGGCTTCTTGTGGGTCCGTATATTCTGCGATAATATGAATGTCAGGGAAGTGCTTTGTTAGCTTTAAACGTAGTCCATCTATGGCGCGTTTTTCATCATCAACGATTATTGTATTTATCATGGCTCGAAAATTTTGGAGAGTTCTTTTTGGGGTTTGTGTGTTTTTTCGTTTGGGTAAATGGTAAAAATAATAGTAGTTCCTGAGTCAAATTCTATGGCTTCATAAACTTTAAAAGCAATGGACCAGTTTTTGGTCTTGTTGAGCAGGTCAATTCTTTCAAGCAGTATTTTTGTAGAATTAAGGTCGTGCTCAGACATTGATTTTTGTAAGACTTCTTGTACGTTTTTCCACCCGATTCCATTATCAGAAATGGATATGATGTAACCATTTTTCTCCAGTAGCTTAAATGATATTCGGATGCGACCGATGCCTTTTTTGTGAAAAATACCATGGTTTACAGCATTTTCTAAAATGGGCTGAAGTAGCATGGTTGGGATGGTCTGGTTAGATAAGTTTAGATCTGGATCTGTTGTTATTTCGTAGGTTAGGTTTTCACCAAAACGTAATTTTTCCATTGTTAGGTAGGAGTCAATTAAATTGATTTCTTCCTTTAATGTGATTGTTTTTCTTCGGGAAAAATTAAAGAACATTCGTATTAGTTTCGAAAATTTGACTAAATATTTTTCTGAAATGTCGTTGTCATTATTTGCGATGTAATACTGAATGGCATTTAGTGAATTGAAAACAAAATGTGGATTCATTTGGCTACGTAGTGCGTATAGTTCTTGTTCAATTTCTTTTCGTCGGACCGATAGCAGTCGTTTTTGCTTGTGCAAATGGTAACTATTGTAAGATTTTGCCCCCCAGACAATACCACCTAGGATCAATAGGGCAAATAGTATTTTTGCGAAAGCAGTCTGATACCAGATGGGTTTGATCGTAAATTTTATTTTTCTTGTTAGATCTCCTTTTTTTATTTCTAGTTGATAACTTTTGGGTGGAAGGTTGCTGAAGCTGAGATCGGTTACGGCCGATGATTGCCAATCTTTAATAATGGGTAATAACCGATATTCAAAATTTTTATTTTTCTCCATTGAGTAGTCAATGAATGCGATGCTTACTTTGAGTTGGTTGTTTTTTAAGAAGTAATATTTGGTGTCATTATTAATAGCTTTATCGTTGTAAAAAATATTTTTAAATCTAATGTCTAATACATTGTTTTGGGTACTCTGTGTATTGAGCGGCAATATTGATATTCCATATGCTGAAGATGTCATCAAGCTGTCTCCTAAAACTAGAACATCAGATACGCTATTGGCAAGTAATCCATCGTTGAGTGTGTATTGGTGTTGCAGTTCAGGTTGGTCATCCATAATCTTGTAATGTAATACGCCAGTATTGGTTGCTAACCATAAATTATTTGACTGGCTGCAAGAAGATTGTACTGATAAATAGGCTGATTGGGGTAGGCTGTCCACACTTTGTAGGTCAGTTAAGTATGCGCCAAATCCATCGGTAGAGACCACCAATTTGCCTTGGCAAGTGTCAAGGTGAAGGCTCGGCTTGTCAAATATATTTGCACCTATTTTGATTTGGTTGATTTGCCCATTTTGATATTCCATCAATCCATTTGAAGATGCAATAATTAATCGATTTTGGTAAACAATAAAATCGCTTAGGCCAATAGATGTTGTTACTCTTTGCCAAGTAAGATTATCTTCATTGACTGTCGCCAAAAGCATAGATCCAAGTCCATATAAAGTGTCATGGAAAGTAATTAAATCAAAAATCGATGTCTGTTTGAAATCTCGGAGAAAGTCTTCTCTTTGGTTGCCTGTAATCTTTATGTACTTTTTATCAGTTAGGTAGTATTCTGTCGATTGGTTGATAGGTATGCCTTTGTAAATTGCTCCCTGACTTGGAATGAAAGGATAGAAAGTTCCCTTGGTTTGATTGTAGGTATAAAATCCTGTGTTGAAGATAGAAGCGATGATTTTCTCATTAACAACATCAAGTTGATTTACTTTTTTACCTAATATTGGATAATTTGCCTGACGTTTTGCTGCTGGGATGAAATATACCCCATCTGATACTGTTGCCATCCATAGGTTTCCATTCGTATCTTCAAATCCACAATGAGCATGATATTGCTCTAGCTCTTTTGTTAGGTTGATCAGTTTTCCCGATGTGTCCAAAATAGCAGAAAAGCCTAATCCATAAATTTGAATAACGCCATTTTGTATGTTGAATCTTGGGAACTCTACTTTGGTCAAACTGGGGTCGAATTCGTCATACCTATGACTTATTTCTTGTCCAGTTTTTGTATTAAGTACAATATATTTACTTTCGCCAAAAGTGAGAAATAAGCTGTCATTTGCTTGCCCACTATGATAAGTAGCTGATTCTTGGTCTAATTTTAATAATTGTGTTTTAGTAATTTGATGTTGTTTGATTACAGCGACAGTGTCTACTATCCAAACAGGAGAGTTGGTGCCAGTCGGGTACTCCGAAAGGCGGTGTCCAAATGAAATGTCATTCCCGTTTTGAAAAATAGATGCTGGATGTAAACTAACGCTAGAATCAATATTAGGGAAAGAGTATACTTGATTCCCTTGAATAAAACCCAGTCTTGATGCTCGTGTAAAGTACCAGGCTCGACCATCAGGTGTAAATCTTATGTCCCAAATGTCATTGAGTGGTAATCCATCTCTCGTCGTAAAGGTTTTGAATTCAGTACCATCAAAACGCACCATTCCCTTGTCAGTCAAAATCCAAATGAAACCTTCATTGTCTTGTGCAATCTTATAGACATGATTGCTGGGTAGTCCATTTTCGACTGTATACCTGATTTCCTTTTGAGCAACAGCGTGCAATGAAAACCAAAGCAATAAAATGAAAATTTTAACGGGTTTCAAAAAAATATTTTTTAGACTGTTCTCTGAAAAAAAAGGGTAAGTCATCGAAGAATGATGACTTACCCTGTATACGAAGAAACCTGTTATTTGTTGGCTTGAGTGCGTGTTATTTGCTGCTTGAATGAAAGGCTACAACAGCACTAATTTTTGACTCGCCACCATCTGGTGTGAATGCTTTTATGGCTAGTTCCCCAGATTTTTGCTTTTTCTCTAGCTTAAATTGTTTATTGTTGGTGGAAGAAAGTCTTCTTAGTCGGCCTTTTTTGTCTTTCAAATAAACGATAAATATTGCTTTCGGATATTTTTTTGGATAGTCCCATGACAAGATGATATTGTCTTCTAATTGAGTGGTTTTCAGGTTGTTAGCTACTGGGCGTACTCCGTTGTCATAGGGTTTTGCATATACCGGAAATGCATATTCAGAATATAACTCACTATCATCTTTTGCCCGTAAGCTGTATTGATATTTGACTCCTTGTTTGACCTTTGTGTCTATATATTTTTTTGAACCTTTTGGAACGTTTGCAAGGATAGACCAAGGCTCATTCTTGTTTTTTCGACGATATAAAAAGTGTGTTACAACATCTTCACTTGGACTTAGTGCAAAGTGTAGTTCTACTTGATCCGTTCCAACAATCACCTTTTTAAAAACAGGCTCGACAGGCGGGATGGTATCTATTCGTTTTACTTTGAGAATATCTGAAAATTCAGATTGATTAAAGTTAAAATCTAACGCCTTTGTTCGGTAGTAAATGTACGGCGTCAATGAGTTTAATGTGACGGTGTCATAAAAGACAATTTGCACAGGACCGGCAATAGAATCTGTTGGGTCAAATCCATCACGTACAGAAGAAAATTCATGTTCTTCACCATTTGCACGAAATAATCTGTAGCCCATGAGATCTTCTTCTTTGTTTAATTCAATCTTTATCGTAACCACTCCATTGGTATCTATTTTGCCAGAAACGAATTTAGGTTTTTCTGGCGGGATAGAGTCAATCAAAGTAACAAAATAGGGCGGGGTACTACTGTAGTTTCCAGCGGTGTCAACTGCTTGAACAATGTAGTAATTAGGTTGATGAGATACGAATGTTCTGTCCACAAATTGGCGACTACCTTTCGGTAAAATGCCATTAGAAATAACTTCAAAATTACCTTTGTTGGTTTTACTTCTTCCGATAACAAAACCTTTGAAGTCTGCTTCCAATGGTTTTAGTAAATCCCACTGTATTACTACTTCCTTTTCCTTAGCGTGCTTAGCTTTAACGAATATTGGCGCTTGCGGTGGAGTTAAATCTCTAGGCATTCCTTGGGCATGACCGAATTGTAGCTTTTCCCCGAAAGGGGTGAATCCATAAAAATGGTATTCATACACTTGGTAGTTGATTAAGCTTGTGTCTAAGAAGGTGTTTGCAAAACCATCTCCAAGGTTGTAGGAAGGGGTTTCGTTGAGTACTTTCCACTGTCCCGTTTTAGGGTCTTTTCTTTCCACAATAACGCCGCTGACAATGTCTTTTTCTTCCCACTGGAAACTTAACTCTTTTTCTCCTTCTTTTACATAGACTAACCTTTCTTTGTATTTAACTTCAACTGCTTGAATAGTTAAAATGTCAGAAGCAACATGATACGTGGTTGTATTTTGCGCAAGCTCTACTTTGTAAACATATACCTTGTTGGCAATTACATTTTTGTCTTCAAAGTTGATTCCAAGCGCCTTTGCTACTTCCGCATTTTTTAAGGCACTCATGGCGAAAATCATAAACTCAAAATCATCTTTGCTTTTAGCTGCTTTTAGTTCTTTAATTCCTTTGTCTAAAGAAAATGTGGAGCCAGATACATCATCCATTTGATCGTAAAAATCCTTAGCTAGTTCTAATAAATCTTTAGTCTCTCCAGAAGCACGACTCAGCGCTTTTTTCCACTGAGAAGGAGAATAAGCTTTTCGAGTGGCTAGTGTTTGAAAATTCAACTCTTCCAGCTCGTCTTGACCTTCCAGCAACGCTCGCTTGATGATGAAGCCCTTTTTCAAGCCTTCATAGAACACCTTCTTTTTGTTAGGAAGGAATCGTAATTCCATTTTCCCATTTTGGAATCTTCCCAGTGTATTGATATTTGCTTCCTTATGATCTGCTTGCGCAAAAAGAGCAACCGACAGAAAGAGCATTGCAATTAATATGATGTAATTTTTCATTTTTGTGGTTTATTTTGTGTTAGAATTATTTGATGCAGCTTGCATTGGCCCAGTAACAAATGTTTTTGTCATCGTTTCTGTTACGGGAGTATTATCTCGCTTTAAAGCAGTTTGCCAAGTACCATTTATGAGCTCCTTTAATGTCGCCGTTATTGTCAATTTGTAGGTTTTGCCACTGTCCAAATTATTTGCAACAGGTGCTGGTGGCGGTGGTGAAGGAATATTTAGATTTGCAACAGGTGTAGCAACAACCATAGCAGGTGGGAAACTAATTTGCAAACTAGATATATTGTTGACTTTTCCGCTACCTTTTGAAACGGCACCTATTGAAACATTGCCCTTAGCTATAGTCGCTGTCATTGGTGCAGATCCGGCAGATTGCGTAGCTGGCCCAGTAGGTTGTGCATTAAGGGCAGGTAAGAGAAGGCTATTATTCATGGAAGCGCTTAGGCTTACTGGTAAAGATTTTGTGTATAGATGCTCCCCTAAATTGTTTTTACCAACAGCAACATAAACAGTAGTTGCTGATCCTGTACTAGCCTTTTCTGTCATGCTTCTAGTTGCAACCAGTTTGAAAGTGCGATTTGTAATACTACCATCGGTCTGTTGTTCAGATACATCAAAACTTTCTCCTAGTGGCAAGCCATATTTTACAGCAATTGGCATGTCGGTAGGAAAGTAGTATGTTGTCAAAGGATGCATATACTGAATTAGTTTTTGTTGTTGGTCTGCTGCTGCATCTCCTGCAACATAAGTCGCATTTGTAGCTACTGGAGACTGTGTGTCATTCTCTCCGCAATCATCTCCCCACTCAAAGTCAGAATGAAAACTTTGGTTTAAAAGGTAATGATGTTTTTTGTGAACGCAAGATGTCCGCTGCAAAGAGTGCTGTACATGGTAAGCTCCACACCCTTTTTTACAATCTCCTAAAATATGAATTTTGGTCGTGTAATGTCCTATTTTTGCATAACCATCAACAGCCCCCATCACATAAGTAGGTCTAGGAAACTGTCCAATAAGCCAACCACCAGCCTTAACTTGAGCTAAGTTCCAAGTCTTTACGACACTTCCATTATTTATTTTTTGGATTTGTGCATTTGCTTCCGCATAAAAACCGATACTACCCTTCGCTCTATAACCATTTAGACCAATTCGTTGGGCAGGATTTGCGCAGTTTTGCCCGTTGTATTCCATCATGCTTAAATTTACTTCTGCACCAGCTGCAATCCCTAAGTTGATGTAGTATTTACCGCTAATGTTTGTGTTCACATTTTTATCAATTTCCATCCCAATACCCATAGCAAATCCTTTCCCTGTTGCGGAATTGTTATCTACTCCTGTACCGCTAGGGATAGTTGGGCTATATCCAAACACATCATTATAACTACTCTTGAATCGCGAAGTGAATCCACCAGAAGGAGGATCAATGGCGTTGCCACACATCAAGTAACTGTATAAGTTAATCCCAAATACAGACACGTCATTTGTTTGGCCTGGTTCCCCAAATTTAACAAACCAGTCATTGGTTTTACCATTAACGTCCATCACAAAAGTTTGATTGTTTGCGACAATAACTGGCGGTTTGTTGACACTGACATTCGCATACATATAAAAATGCTTGTCAGGAAAGTTGTAATCTGCAATGACACTTCCTTTGACTTGTGCTTCGTTTCTTTTCGATGCTGGGGTCAATGGGCCGCCTACATAGAAATCTCCTGTGAATCCAACATTGACAAGACCGCCACTTGACGAAAATTGTCCTAATAGACCGACATCTGCATTAAATGCTTTTGGAGATGGAACTGTTCCTATTATTCCTTTTACTCGTAATCCCCAATTTCCGTAATGCGGTGTAAATGTATAAGTAGTGCCGCTTATAGATGCTTCCATATTTTTGAATGCTCCACCGCCAAAACCATAGAAGCCAACACCTGGCAAAAAGGGAATGCCAGGGCTAAATACCGCAGATGCTTCGACTCGCCAGTACCTATACAGTTGTGAGTGCTGATAATTTGTTTTTCCAAATTCAGCTAATGCACTGATTTCGATCGCTGGAGAACGGAAACTAGCTGTCAAGCTCCCTTTGAATCCATTACCCCAAACTGGATCATCATTCCGAAAGGCAATGGAACCATCAATCGATACTGCAGCTAAGTGGGCATAGACATCAATCGAAGATATATTTATTCCTTGGTATTTGGGCTTAAATTTTGAGCCGCTTGTCGCGCTTGTGTTTTTATCTACGCCAAATTCTACACCAAAGGTCGATCGTCCACCAATATCTTCAGATAGATTAAATACCAAGTCAAAATTAATATTTCCATGCATATATTGTGTCGAAGGGACAGTTAAAGGTTGGAAATAGATGCGTTCAATGGTCACTGGAAAATCAGCGACTGATTTTTGTGGGCTAGCAAAACTCCAATGCCCAGGCTCGAACAACATTTTATTCCCGTCAGGTAAAGAAGAGTTGTAGTTAAAAGTAATATCTTCAAATCCAATATCAAAATTGACATGTTTAATAGGGCCAATTTTTTTATCATTCCAAACTAACTGCCCAGTTAGGTTGGATTCAAAAGTCTTTTTGTTTGAATCGATATAGGCGATAATGTGAGACGTAGGATCTAGTGTTAAGTCCCCTTTTAGCGTATTGGCATAAATAGGACCAGTAGGCTCAATTGTTAATTCAAAATTTGGTTGTTCTGTCGGGTCTTGTGAGTTGTTAAAAATAGCTAAGTATTTCAAAGGATTCTGCATCGAATCTCCATCTGCAATGGGTAAGCCAATTTTACCTATTATACCTGCTTCAGTCAGCGTGTTTGTCACCATGTTGATGTACACCGTGTCTATACTAATACCTAAGTCCGCAACAGAAGCTTCTGGAAATTGCTTGACATTAACTGCTTCCGCATAAAACGTAATACCAGTGTGATTGATAATTAGATTTTGAATGGATATACTTGGTGGTCCACCACTATGTGTTTCCCACTTTCTTGGTAAACTCAATGTCGAAGATTGCATGTAGAATCCACGGAACAAATTGCTGGTTTCCGCTCCTTGCGGATAATTTGCTGGAAAGACAATGCCATTTGGATTGCGTATGTCTGATAAATCCATGGTGATATTAGATACTTCTAGGGTCATACTATCACTATTGACAAATTCTGCCTGCGGTAAAT
Source organism: Lepetodrilus galriftensis (assembly GCA_032361785.1). Classification (NCBI taxonomy): domain Eukaryota; kingdom Metazoa; phylum Mollusca; class Gastropoda; order Lepetellida; family Lepetodrilidae; genus Lepetodrilus; species Lepetodrilus galriftensis. The sequence goes on from JAUTBZ010129459.1 coordinate 44,138, forward strand.
TTCCTGTCAGTATGATATCGTCCCATGCAGAAGCAACGCCTACAAAATTAGCACTGACTCGTAACGTCGTATCTGGATCAGGCACTGGTCGCAACCATTCTCTTGTAAAGTTAGCATCAACTTCAATACCAAAATGATCAAATCCATTTTCATTCCATTGGATGTAGCATCCGCCCGTAGGGCTGACGGGTTTTTTGAAAGTGAAATTGATTTCTCCGTTGAGATTTCCAACGGTTAAGTCTTCAATTAATTCTAGCCGTTCAGGTGGCATAACTAATTCTGTAGGATGAAAATGTACATTTTTAACTTTAAATCCTACAATCTGATTTTGTGCCCAATCTCCTTCTAGTCGCTTTCGTGCTATAGCCGTTAATTCTGATTTATTAGGTTCAAAAATAAATTCTGTAATGGCTAGTGTGTCGTCTGATTGAAACTTTAAGCCAAAAGGGACGCTTATCGGGTTCGCTACAAAGCTGGGCCCATTCTTATCGATAACAATGGTGCCTTGTGCATCCATCCATTGGGTCAAAGTGTCTACTAAGTCGTTGGTCCAACCCGAGTCGATTCCTGCTACAAACATATCTGCTGGGAATTGGGGAACATCTCCATATTTACTTGCGAAAATAATTCCAGTTTGGAGATGTTTGTTAGAGTCGATTGTAATTCCTTGAAACTCAACATTAATTGGTGCATTGAGCCAGTCCACATAAATTGTCCCTGCACCTGTATAGGCGCTTGCCGTACCTGAAAGTTCACTCAGGGCAACAGCAAACTCCCCATTTTGGCCTGCGTATATGGTGTCATTCTCAGTAACTTCACCAGTATTTAGGGAGTCAATATTCAAGTCTTGAAAACTTTGTAGGACATCAACGCAAAATTGTTTGTCGCATTGGTTGCCATTAAATCCAGGCTTCGGCATGACCGTAATATTTACGCAAAATTCAGTTGGGATACTGTGTGTCTCACTAAATTGATGGATGAAAGGCCCATTGCTGATGATTGATTCTGCTGAATGGTCGGTGTCCCAATTGATCGTAGTTGTGATGGTATGGGATAAGTCGCTTATATTATCATTGCAATCAAATATATGACTGACTAATTCTAATACACCATTGAGTTCTAGCTTCCTGGGAAAGTTGATAGGCTCTGGCTGGGTAACAGTCAATTCTGGTGCATCATCGCTATTGGTACAATCACAATCATCTAAGTCAATGTCACCATCTTGATTGATTATGAATGAATTTACTTGAACAAAACCACTATTACCAAAATGATATAAATTATCATCTGTTGTCATCGGTTTAATGCTCCAAACGTATCTTGTCAGTTCTGTCGGAGCATCTAGGTCAGCTGGCCAGTTGAATTCAGTTCCTAGAATATCTTCTTCTTCGATTATTGGATAATTTACATGAAATGCTTGTCCAGGAGTCTGATAGTCATAGACTTCCATAACTGCTAAGGTGTATTTAATTCCATCTTCAGCAGGTGGCTCAGGCGATAATGGTGACCAAGAAAAGGTGATACTTGGCACCAAGCCAGCTTCTATTGTATCTTGATCAAACATTCCAGAAGATGGCTCTAATGCAATAGGCATTGTATACTCCGTGATGACCATGGGTTCACAAATCGGATCGGGTGAAGAAACCACATTGCCTGCTAAGTCCAGCAGCTTTACACAAAATTGATAATTTCCTGCGGGTAGCATACCTGTTTGCATGACATGTTGCTGAAAGTTAGTATTTGGAAAAATCAATGCGGAGTATGGGATGATTTCGTCTGCCAAAAAAATCTGTGTACCTAATTCAAATGTTTGAATAGCGACACCATTATTGGTTTCCAAAACTAAATTACCATCCAAAAACATTTTAGTCTTGATGATGTAGGAAGTGCCATCCAACGCTGGATCTGTGTTTTCGACGGTTAGTATGGCTACTTCTTCTCGGTCTGCCCAAAGTGCGAGTTGTGGTGTAGGGTTGTTATCTACATTTAGGCTTACTGATGCTTGCGCAAAAATATTTGCCGAAAGGCACATAAATAAAAATAGCGCAATAATCTGTTTTAATTCTTTCTGCATCATGTCTTAAAATTTTTGTGAAATGGTTGTTTGGAATCTATTTTCGGTCAACTGAGCATTGGGCCTGTAGCTCCCGTATTTATTTTGATTTAGCGAATACGCCATCTTGATATTTAATTTCTTATTGATTTTGTATTTTATTTTTAGCTTTGTATTAACTCTGCTGTTAGCAGTATAGCCCGTTCTTTTGATTTTGGAATATGTAATAGATAGGCTAGGTTTTAGTTTTTTGTTGAGTAATTTGTATCCTAGGTTAACACCTAGATTCATCATGCTAAAGCTTGAAATAGTAGATTGGTTTTCTACATATAATCCGTTGAGTCCAAAGTTGAGTGGAATGGCTTTTAATGTTGCCCTGTAGTTTGTATTAAAGCTTTGTGTCGTTCGGTTTGTAAAATCTAATACCTTGACATCATATTGTCTATACAAGCCTTTTTTCCAGCCTGCAGCAAGTTGGTGTCGAATTTTGCTTGTTTTTATTTTGAGTGTTGGTCTTATCGAAATAGAATTATTGATATACTCTACTCTCTGGAAATAGTCTGAAGAATTATTATTCATTCCGAAGTTGGAATAGGAAGCCCTTACGGAAAATGCCTTTGTGAACTTGACATTTAGTGATGTGGAGCCGATAATTCTTTGAGTTGTTTGGATGATGGTTTTTTGGACATTATTTGTGCGTAAGCCAAGTGTTCCCTTAAAGTCAATTTTACTTTTCATTATCTTTGCAGATGTATTGACTTTGTAATCGAGATAGTCGGTTTCCATGGCATAATAGCCAACTGGCATATATCCTGGTCCAACATATTTTAATTCTCCCCCAAGGCTGAAATTCTTAAGTTGATATTCGATGGAAGATTGATGTGCTACATCTGCTCGTGTCCAGGCGTTTATTGTTACAAATTGTCCAACAGTTTCGATGATGGGTTCTTCGAATATGGTGGTGTCGGTTGTCGTATTTCGAGTAAAAATGGAAGCTGCGGTCTCTGTTTTTATTTTAATTCTTTTTCCTAATTTAAATTCAATCAAAGGAGAAAAAGTTAGGCCTTCTGCCGGATCAATACCGATAGGCTTTTGTGTTACGGAAGTAGGGTTGTCCTTAATTTTCACAAAATTTAATGTAAATTTTGAGCCATTTATCTGCCCAAAACCAATTCTTGCACCCATTAAGTCACGTCGATATGCTCCTTGAATATTAAAAACGGAATCTGGCTCAATGGCAATTTGTGATTTCCCGTAGTTTCCCGAAAGGATGAACTTGCCTGGTGTTATTTCAAAACCTGCTCCAAATATCTGCTGATCCCCAGAAGTTAAGGTGGAGTATTGGGGCGTATGCGTTCCTAGGTGTAACTTGACCCATTTATATGTGGGGTCAATATGGACATTATTTCGTGGATTTTGAATGTACGAGATTACATTTTCTTGGGGTAATTCTGGAAGGTTGTATGATTTTTTTCGATTACTAATGTGAATTCCGAAAGGTAACGAAAAGTATTTTCCAATTTGAATTGAGTAATTGGCATTCAAGGCAAAGATATTGGATTCATATCTCGGCCGAAAGGTAGGATAGTTTAGTGTTTGAGCTTCGTACCAATCATAAGACACAGCAACTTGGCCAGATTGCCTAACAAATTGTTTTTTCTTCTTGCTTGTTTGTGCAAAGGTTATTGTTTGCATTAGTGCAAAGAACAATAATAAATATAAGGATCTAATCATATTCGATTTTTACCACACAATTAAAAGACTTTACGGTGTGTTTGAACTGAAAGGCTGGCTTGTCTTGGTTAGAGCGATGCCAGCTCTGTTGAAGGTTAAACAAATACCTATCCATAGAATTAGGTTTTAGACCTATGGTGGGGTGGATTAGATGAAAGTACCTTTTGACTTGATGATGGTTGATGTGCTTTTTTCTAGAATTAGCTTTTTTTAGGTAAAGTGTTAATGAGTAGAAGCTATTAAAGCCAACCTAAGCTTGGCAACTAGCGTTAATTTGGAGTTGATTTTAACATAAAATAAGGTACATCGGTGTAGGTATTCCGAGATAGGGGCTGTATGTTTCTAGAAAGTTGAGTATAGGAGTTAGGACTATCGGAAGACTTTGTTTTAGTGGATATTCTGAAAAGTCGAGAATTGAGTGCTCAAACAAGATGCGGATTGAACGTTTTATGATTTTGGAGTAGTTTTGATGAATAACTCAGGTTAGAAGGCAAATCCTAAAAAAAATGATGGGAATCACCTTTTTTTTGGGCTGGCATCATGTTAAAACTATTTAGTTTAACTATTTTTGTGGCACGATTGATAGCACAATTTCGTGCTTTTGTTGGATGCTAAAAAAACATGATGGAGAATCCGTACATTTTGATGATTGTGGCGCTTGCTGTATTGGCCATTGTGGATTTAATTGTTGGGGTCAGTAATGATGCGGTTAATTTTCTAAATTCTGCCATCGGTTCTAAAGTAATCAACATTAAGGTTATTCTAATTATAGCCAGTTTGGGTGTGTTTGTAGGGGCTGCGACATCAAGTGGGATGATGGAAGTAGCAAGAAAAGGGATATTTCACCCTGAAATGTTCAATTTTCAGAACATCATGTACATTTTTATGGCGGTGATGATTACGGATATTTTACTACTCGATATCTTTAATACCCTTGGGATGCCGACTTCGACGACGGTTTCTATTGTTTTTGAGCTATTGGGTGCGGCTGTTGCGATGGCATTTATTAAGATTTCGGCCAATCCTGCAGAAGATATAAGCGCAATCTGGTCGTATATCAACTACAGTACGGCTACTTTTATCATATTTGGGATCTTGCTTTCGGTGTTTGTGGCCTTCTCGGTCGGTGCCTTAGTCCAATTTGTGTCCCGGCTTATATTTTCCTTTAATTTGAGTAAGCACAAGCCATTGGTTTATGCCCTTTTTGGTGGTTTTGCTTTGCTTTCTATTTCCTATTTTATTTTCTTCAAAGGCCTTCGGGGGACTTCCTTTTACAAGGAATATGATATTAAGCATCTGTTGGAAGATAATTTGGTTAAAATAATAGTCGTAGGTTTTCTATTTTGGACAGTACTTTCCTATATTATTTCTAAATTTACGAAAGTAAATATCCTACATGTCATTATAGCTGTGGGAACTTTTTCTTTGGCGTTGGCCTTTTCAGGAAATGATTTAGTTAATTTTATTGGCGTACCGATTGCTGCTTGGAATTCTTATGAAGCTTGGGTGGGCTCTGGTCAGGCGGCTACTGAATTTTCTATGGAAGTTTTGTCCAAAAAAGTACCATCAAACACCATGCTTCTACTTGCCGCAGGATTGGTTATGGTGCTCACCATCTGGTTTTCAAAGAAAGCCAAAGAAGTAATCAAAACAGGTATTGATTTATCTAGGCAGGGCGATGGTCATGAGAAATTCTTACCAACACCTGCATCTCGATTGGCAGTTAGGACTGCGATGGGCTTGAATAGTATTTTTACAATGGTTGTTCCAAAGGCAACTCAAAAATGGATAGATGGTCGGTTTGATCGACCTGTTGTGTCGCTACCGAAACCTAAAGTCTATGAAATGCCAGCATTTGATACCGTTCGGGCATCTGTAAACCTAGTCGTTGCTGGAATATTAATTTCCATTGGTACTGCCCAACACTTACCTTTATCGACGACTTACGTTACGTTTATGGTGGCGATGGGTACATCTTTAGCAGATAGAGCATGGGGGCGTGAAAGTGCTGTTTATCGGGTGGCTGGCGTCTTAAATGTAATTGGCGGATGGTTTGCGACCGCTCTAATTGCTTTTACGGCAGCTGGACTAGCGTTGTTTTTGATTAATCTAGGTGGAATTGCTTCGGTTGCTTTGCTCCTTTGTTTAGTGTCTATTTTGGTGGGTCGCAACTATATCAAATATGCTCAAAAGCAAAAATTAGAGAAAGAAAAGAGAAAAATTAATCGCCATGAATTAATAAGTATTAGCGGTGTTGTTAACGAAAGTTCTGATCATATTTCACAGGTTGTCAGGAGATTAAATAAATTGTATACGAATGTCGCAAAAGGATTGGCTTTTCATGACTTAGACAAGTTGAAGAAAACCAATAAGCAAATTAACAAGCTCAATAAAGAAGCAGAAGAGCTAAAAGATGAAGTCTTTTATTTTATTAAATCATTAGATTCTACTTCGGCGGAAGCAAGTCGATTTTACATTATGATTATCGGTCTATTGCAAGATATTTCTCAGTCGATTAGCTATATCTCGAAGTCTAGTTATAAGCATGTCAATAATAATCACAAGAACTTAGAAGCCAATCAAATTCAAGAATTGAGTGATATCGATAATGAACTGGATCGAATGTTGTCTAAGATTCAGACTACTTTTGAGAATCGGACCTTTATTGATCTAGGAGAGATTATTGCAGAAAAACAAGTGCTCTTGGGCCATGTGGAAGCCGCTATCGAAAAACAAGTGAAAAGAATTCGTGTCGATAAAACAGAATCGAGCCCCAAAAATACTTCGCTTTTCTTTGGTATTTTATTAGAAACAAAAGACTTGATCTCTTCCATTGTAGAGCTATTGGAGCTGTATCAAGAATTTGATACAAGTATCAAAAAGGCGGAAAAAGGGAATGGCTTTATGTAGCTATTTTAAGAGAAATTAAGCCATTATGGAACTACAAATCATACAGCACAAAATACATGAGATTCGGGGCATTCGCGTGATGCTAGATTTTGACTTAGCGATGCTCTACCAAGTGGAAAATCGGGCCCTGAAACAAGGTGTTCGACGAAATATTAAGCGATTTCCCGATGATTTTATGTTTCAACTGACCAAATCCGAATGGAAACAGGTTATCACAGATTGTGATAACCTACCCAAAAATGTACAGTTTAGCCCCGTTACTCCACTTGCTTTTACAGAGCAAGGTGTGGCGATGCTCTCTAGTGTCCTGCGTAGTGATCGTGCTATTGATGTCAATATTGCCATTATCCGTGCCTTCGTCGTCTTGCGACAAAATTTATCTGAAAATAAAGATCTAAAGAAGAAAATTGACACCTTGGAGAAGGAGATGAATGTGAATCTTGAAGACATCAATCAAGCGCTAAATTATCTCCTTGAAAAAGACAGCAACGAGCAAAAAGCCCAAAATCGGAAGCAGATTGGATATAAGACTGGAAAGAAGATAATTGATAAATAACCGTGACGTGAGTTCAAATTAGTGATAAAAATTGATAATGAGTTGATTATTTTTTGTTTAGATGGTAATTAGAATTGCCCGATAGACTGTTCGTGTTTGCGTAAAGTGCTGTTAGTTAGGTATTTAGGGTTTTGTCTGTTTTAATATTTCAATGAAAATATATTGTTATCTTTTTTAATACGAATCTCCTTGTTAGATTTGCTATTGAGAAAACTTTAAAATAATGATTAACTGGAAAGCACATCCCTTTCTTCGGTTGCTATTGCCGATGATTGTTGGGGTTTTGCTTGGAGATTGGCTTCGTCTGACGCCAAGCTGGTATTTGTTTGTACTGCCTTTTCTTTTTCTCCCTTTCTTTTTTCGATATGTATTCTTCAAAGTTGCTTTTCGTCGCCGAGGGCTGTATGGATTATTGGTTAATCTTTTTTTTGGGGTTTTCGGTTTTATTTTGGTGACTTTTCAGCCCGAAATACACCAAAAAAATCATTTTAGTAAGTATCTCGAAGATGGCAACTATTTGATAGGCATTGTCTCTAAACCACCTACCCAAAAGACTCGCTTGAATGCGATTTTGTCAATAAAAAAAATAATAAATAAAGACGATGCTCATTCCGTTCAAGGGCACATTTATGTTTCTTTTCCTGATACAGCAAATATTCGATATGGACAATTGATTGGGCTTCATCTTAATCCGAAGTCATTTTCTAAAGTGGCGAACCCATATGCTTTTGACTTTAGGCGTTGGCAATACTACCAAAATGTTCATTATCAAGCTTTTGTGAAAGAAGAACAATGGGTTGTTCTTGCAGAAAATAATGGTAATAAAATAGCAACAATTGCCTATCGCTTACGCAAAAGATTCCAAAAAGTATTGCATCGAATTATTCCAAACTCTAGAGATGTTGGTGTGGCATCTGCTTTAGTCTTAGGGGTGAAAGATGATTTGTCAGAAGAGACCAAAGAAGCTTTTTCTAGTACGGGTGCCATGCATGTATTGGCGGTCTCTGGTTTGCATGTGGGTATAGTGAGCGTTGGATTGCGCTACTTGATGTTGGCGATATTTGGACGAGCGAAGGCCCGGCGTTGGTGGCGATTGATTTTGCAATTAGTAGGCGTTTGGTTTTTTGTGCTATTGACGGGGGCGGGTGCTTCTGTATTGCGAGCAGGTGTCATGTTCTCTATTGTGGAGATAGGTTTGGCGCTAGATCGAAGAGCATCTATTTTTAATAGTATTGCTGCGTCAGCCTTTTTGTTATTGATTTGGAATCCGTTTTTATTGTTTCAAGTTGGTTTTCAATTGTCTTATTTGGCTCTTTCTGGCATTGTCTTTTTTCAGCCATATATTTATAAGTTATGGGTGTTTGAATCATCTATTTTAGATTTTGTCTGGAAACTGAGCGCTGTGTCAATGGCGGCACAAATCTCTACCTTTCCGATAGGGGTTTATTATTTTCATCATTTTCCATTGTCCTTTTTTCTGTCGGGGATGGTTGTTGTACCAGCTGCGACGGTTTTGCTTCCATTTACAATATGCGTGTTTTTAGTTGATTTTTTAAGCCCAGTTGTTGCAGATTTTATTGGTAAAGGTTTGGCTTTTTTGTATCATTTGAATACAGAATTTATCTTTAGATTGAGCCATTTTGAGTGGATGAAGCTGAATGGAATTTATTTTAGTATAGGGACTGTTTTGTTGTCTTTTGCATTAGTTATAAGTATCGGAGCTTGGATCGTTTCTGGCCGTAAACGGCTGATATTCTATGCATTAGGCTTTTTAACTTTGCTGTCTTTAGAAAGAAATGTATTGAAATATCAATCCGCCAATCGCTCTGAAATAGGGTTTTTTAAAGTGTCCAAAGTGAATGCGATAAGTTTTGTTTCAGGTTCCAAAATGTTGTCTTATCGTAGTGATTCGCTTACGCCTGTCGGCAGTCCAGACGGGCAAAAAAAATGGAAATATGCGACGCAAGGCCTAAAAATACGCTATGGAATCGCCCAAGATACGACCCTTTTGGAAAAAGGGAGTTGGCCGAATATAGGCTTGATGAGAGTAAATAATTTTTGGAATTATAAAGGACGAATTATTGAAATAGTACCACCAGTACAACCTGGGCCAAGAGATTTTAGGACCAGCATCATTTACGTTGCCGAAAATTTAGAGACCAAAAGTTTGATGTACTTAAATGCAGATACCATCATTTTGGGCAACCGAATCTCTTGGAAAAATGCTAAAGAAATCAAACAATTCTTTTTGAATCAAGATGTATTTGTCTATAGTCTTCGAGAAGAAGGTGGGTTGCTGATAGCTGATTGATATACAAAAGAGAAAACTAAATAATAAAACTATGCTAAATCCAATTTTAATTTACAGTAAAAAAGAGCGCTGGGGCATCTTGAGCTTGGTGATGCTTAATCTGGTTCTTTTACTCATTTCTTTTACATTTACTACTCCTGAGTATGAATTCGATGAGCAAGAACTTGTGACTTTCCAGAATTCAGTGAATGAAATTGATGCAGCAAACCCCAAAGAGCAAGAAGTAGTTCTAGTGGATTCTTTGTATAATTTTAATCCTAATGAAGTCGAGTTTGAAGAATTACAAAGTCTAGGGTTTTCCAAGCGAGTAGCCAAAAATATGATTAATTATCGTTCCAAGGGGGGGCAGTTTTACAATGCCGAATCTGTCAAAAAAATCTACGGAATGGATAGCTTATTCTTTGAAAAGATTTTGCCTTTTATTGATATTCCTGCAAAAAAATGGGGAACTTCCAATCCAAAAAAACATAAATTTGCGAAAGCGCCTAAGCAAAAAAGAGCATCGTTTCCTTTTGATCCCAATACTGCTACAAAGTCTGAATTGTTGCGCCTAGGCTTCTCCAAAAGAGTCACTAAAAATATCATTAATTATCGCACAAAAGGGGGCCATTTTTATAAGCCTGAATCTCTAAAAAGAATCTATGGGATGACTGATGAGTTTTATGCTGTTATTGCTTCCAATATTCAGATTAATAAATCACAATTCGCTGATAACCAGAAGAATACACGGAAGGAAGAAATGTCCCTAAAGGTTGGATCTTACTCAAAAAAATCAGCTAATATATGGCCAAAAAATAAAAAAATGAAAATTAATTTCGCATCCATTGAAGATTGGGATAAGTTGCCTGGAATAGGCCAATATTTTGCTAAAAATATTGTACGCCATCGAGAAAAACTAGGTGGATTTTATGCAATTCAACAAGTGTCAGAAGCCTACCAGCTGTCAGATTCTACTTTCAAAATAATTCAACCATTTTTGGAAGTGGATGCTTCAAATATTCGGAAATTCAATCCACAAACGGCCGATTTTAAAACCATCAATAGCCACCCTTACATCACGTATGAGCAAACCAAATACATCATGAAAGCACAAAAAGGAATACGCTTAATGGCCAAAGAAGATTTCTTGACGGTTAAGATTTTTACGAAAGAAGAATTGGATCGAGTGGCTCCTTATTTCTTATTTGAGTAATAGTGTTCACGAAAAGGTTTACGAAATGCTAGCATTTGGTATTGTATAATAGGGTTTAGTTCCTTACCTACGACTGAGAAAATTTTCGTAAACCTGCATGGTAGGTTAGTGCTTGGCAGGTATCTTGAAAAATAAAAAAATGAGTGTAAACTATTGGGCAAAATTCGAAGAAGGAAGGTTTTTTCATATTTATAACCGAACCATCGGAGACGATATTTTATTCTATGAGACAAAGAATTACTATTTCTTTTTGGCTAAATGGAAACGTCTAATTAGCCCATATTTTGATGTGGCAGCCTATTGTTTAATGTCAAACCATTTCCATTTTTTGGTTTGTGTAAAACCAATCAATCAAGAGATAATTAGTAGTATTAAGCTAGAAAAAGTAAAAGCTGCAAAAAACTATATAAACGGTGATATAGACTTTTTTAGAGTCCCAGTTCAAAAGGTTATTTAGTTCATATGCACTTGCAATAAATAAGCAAGAATATCGTCATGGCAGCTTATTTCAGAAACGTTTTAAACGAATAAAAGTCCGTACAGAGTCAAAATTTTGGTACTATTTGAAGTATATTCATCACAATCCAATTCACCATGGTGCTGTTATGACTATTCTGATTGGAAATTTTCTTCTTATAACAACTATTTAGACTTAAGCTCAAATTTCCTGATTTGGCAGGAAGTTATGGGATGGTTAGATGAGCATACTGAAAAGGCGTTAGAGCTATTTGTTCTAGAGCATAAGGAATTTGCCAAAGGATTCAAAGGTGAGCGATAAATGTTGTTTGGTAAACGTCTCGAAGCGATGAAGCCAAGAAAAGGACCAAAACGCCGTTTGCTAAACATGGCCAAGGGCGAGAAGGAGTATAATTACACCCAAAATGTTTGGTAAACGTCTCGAAGCGATGAAGCCAAGAAAAGGACCAAAACGCCGTTTGCTAAACATGGCCAAGGGCGGGTCACGAATAGGTTTACGAAAGGGAAGTCTTTGGTTTTTTTCTGCTAAGGTTCAGAAAAATTTTGTAAACCTGCATCTCGAAAAATTTTGTAAACTTGCATGGTAGTATTTCGTAAAGACAAAAAAGAATCTTATTTTGCCAATCAATTTAATAATTTGAATGCCAGACCCAATGAAATTAAGCCATTTTCTACTGATTGTAGTGTCCTTTTTAGGAACAACTTCTATTTTTGCGCAAGCGAATAGCAGCGATAAACTGTTCACAAAGTATGATAATTACCAAGAACGGAGTCTCACTCACCGACGTTTTAAGCACAAGGATATTGTATCGTTAGTGTTGAAAATGAAGGGCTTACGCGGAGTTGAAGTAGAAGAAATTGGCCATTCAGTGGAAAATAGGTCAATTTATATGGTCAAAATGGGAACAGGCAAAACCCCCGTTTTATTGTGGTCTCAAATGCACGGGGATGAACCTACAGCCACCATGGCTCTGATGGATATTTTTAATTTTTTCCGAAAGGATGATGAGTTTAATGACTTGCGAGAAAAAATACTAAGTGAATTGACACTGTATTTTATTCCGATGCTGAACCCAGATGGAGCGGAGCGATTTACTCGGCGAAATGCTTTGCAGATAGACCTGAATAGAGATGCTCGAAGGTTGGCTAGTCCAGAAGCGAGATTGCTGAAGGAAATGAGAGAAAGGACTCAAGCGAAATTCGGCTTCAATCTCCACGATCAACAAAAATATTATACGGCAGGACATCAGAAAACTCCAGCAACAATCACTTTTTTGGCACCTGCCTTTAATCCAAAAGAAGACATGAATGCAGTGCGTGGTGATGCTGCCAAGCTCATCGTTCAGCTCAAAGATATGCTCCAAAAATATATACCAAATGGCGTTGCAAAGTGGAATGATGACTTTGAGCCAAGGGCATTTGGAGAGATGATGACTAAGTGGGGGACAAGTACCGTTTTGGTGGAAAGTGGTGGCTATAAAGATGATCCAGAACGACAATTTGCACGGAAATTAAATTTTGTAATTCTATTAACAGCGTTTGAATCTATCGCTGATAAAACGTATGAAAAACAGCCGATAGGTGATTATTTTAAGATTCCTTTGAATGAAAAAATGTTGAATGATTTGATGATTAGACGCCTGAAAGTCAAAGAGAAAGGTCGAACGTATATCAAGGATTTTTCTTTTCGGCAACGAGAAATACAATACGCCAACGCCAGCAAATACTACCATCGTGGGTACATTGTAGATAAAGGTGATTTGGTCACCTATTTTGGATATACGGAGTTGGATGCTGAAGGGATGACGATGGTTGCGGGAAAAGTATGGCCAAAAAAATATCGAAATCTACATCATTTTCTCAAGAAGAAAAAGGCATTGGAAGTGCTGAAGGAAGGATATACGGCTATTCGCTTACGCAAAAATGATCCTACGGAAGTGCCACTTGACTTTCCATTAATGATTTTGGGTAAAAAGGATAAATATAGTAATTCCTTTAGCTTAGGGCGAAATCCATCCTTTTTGTTGAAAGATAAAAATGGGCAAGCGCATGCTGTGGTGAATGGCCGATTAATTAATTTATAGGACTAACAAAGATCATCACGTATTTGATGAAAAAATAGCCTAGATTTGTACGTTTGCTTTAACCATACAAACCTACAATCATGTTTGAAAAAATTCAAGAAGCCACTAACTATATTCTTCAAAAAACCAATCTACGTCCTAAAATAGCCATTATTTTGGGTACAGGGCTAAGTGGTTTGGCGGATGAAATTGAAGATGCGATCCACATACCTTACGGTGAAATTCCGAATTTTCCTATTTCGACGGTAGCGAGCCATAAAGGTCAATTGATTATAGGTCACCTTGGGGGCAAGCCTGTGATTGCAATGGCTGGGCGCTTTCATTATTATGAAGGTTATTCGATGAAGGAAGTCACTTTTCCTGTGCGTGTATTTCAGATGATGGGCGTGGAGCGATTGATTGTTTCCAATGCAGCAGGTGGGGTGAATCCTGATTATACAGGTGGAGATATCATCATTATTAGGGATCATATTAATCTCTTTCCAGAAAATCCTTTACGTGGCGCCAATGATGAGCGGCTAGGGGTTCGGTTTCCAGATATGATGCATACTTATGACGAAACATGGCGAAATTTGGCTTTACAAGTAGCTGGTAATCTGGGTATTAAGCCCCAAACTGGTGTTTACCTTGGCATGCAAGGGCCCAATCTAGAGACCCCTGCTGAATATGTGTTTGCTCATAATTTAAGCGCAGATTTGGTAGGAATGTCCACGGTTCCCGAAGTCATCGTTGCAAGACATGCAGGAATCAAAGTATTAGCTATATCCGTCGTTTCTAATGTCTCTTATCCACCGGAGCGCCTGACGGAAACAACTATGGAAGAAGTGATTGCGATGGTGCAGTCAGTCTCTCCGAAAATGGTCGATTTGGTAAAAGAAGTGCTAAGGAAGGGGTAGGGAAGCCCTTTTTTTTGCTTGGAATTAGTTTTATTCCTCCTTCATAATACCTAACCAAAAGTTAAGCATTATATTTTTAATTTGATGCATATAGCTCAAAATTGATCAAAAAGCATCCTTTTGTTCATTTTTTGATTATATTTTGTAGAGTAATTGCATTTGAAATAAGATATAATTGATATGTGTAAAGCATCATCTTGCATAGATTTGGTAATACACTTATATTTGCTGGGAATTGAAGTTGTTTAAGGTGGCGATAGGTAAAACTAGCTTTAGCTGGTTTCCAGTCAACATTAAACAACTTCGCTTGTCTAATTAAAATTTAAGCTATTATGCAAAAATTATTTACTTTATTTCTTGTTTTCGCTGTGGGCTATGCATCGCTTGCGCAAAATGTATCACAAAGCCAAATGGCCATGAGTGATGGCATTAATAATGCGTACACATTGAGTGTAGATGAACCCATTAAATTCACCAAGTCAGTGTGGAAGGACTACTTAGGAGAATTCGGGAAAGTAAAGAAGAACAAACAAAAAGAGATGGAATCTAGTGGGGCGTCTATTTCCAGTTTGGCCAGTCGCCCAGTTGATGTGTTTGCATCGTTTGAAAAAATGGGCAAACATGCGACCCTTATCCATGTATGGGTTCGTACGGAAGAAGGATATTTCTCTGCCGAAAATGAAGGCTTAGATGCTAAGGCCATTGCTTTTCTTGAAGAATTTAAAAAGGAAGTGATAAGAACGAAGGTAAAAAAAGAATTAAAAGCCGCCGAAAAGGCATTGAAAAAGGAAGATGGTCACTTGACCAAGTTGATTAAGAACAATGACCGATTGCACAAGAGTATTAAAAATTACGAAAGAAAAATCCAAAAAGCGAACGAGGACTTAGAAAAGAATGAAAAAGAGCAGGAGAAGGCCAAAAGTGATTTGGCTAAGCAAAAAGAAGTCGTGGAAGAAGTTAAAAAACGTTTAGAAGAGATTTAATAATGCCTTGGTTTGAATAGGATTCAAGGTCGCCCAATAATGACATGATGTAAAGATCATTGTCATTGTTGGGTTGTTTTTGATTTAGTTAGTTATAAAAATACTATATGAAATATTTTCTTTTAGCACTATTGTTTACAGTAAGCACTATTGGAGCGAATGCTCAATTGTTTGATTGGACTGCTTACGGTGAAAGTTCTGGATTTCTTCGGGCTAGTGGAGTAACTACAGATGAGTGGGGAAATACCTACACTGTTGGGACATGTTTATATAGCATTGAATTTTCAGATACTCTGATTGATTTTACATCGTCATATGATCATATTTTTATTACTAAGCATGATAGGCATGGTGAGCGACAATGGGTACGTATTTATTCAGGTAGCTTTGATTGTCGAGGGTATGATATTAAAACAGATAACGTAGGAAATGTTTATTTCTCAGGACGTGTAGTTGTTGACATAGATTTTCCAACGTCCATTCTTCATTCAGATTTTTTGGCCAAATTAGATCCGAATGGAGAATTTCTATGGGCACAGCCTATTCCATATGGTGTTAGCGGTTTTGATATTGATGAGAATAATAATTGTTTCGTGAGCTTTAAAATAAGAGAATCGGGTTACTTTGGAAGTGAATACTTAGATGTAATGTTTATTGGCGATCATGTCGGAATAGGTAAGTTCAATTCCGATGGACTTACTATTTGGGCTACGGTGAATCATATTTCTGGTTTCTCTCAGTATGGTTTTAATATAGATCTGAATAATTCAGGGAATATGGCAGTATCTACTGAGTCATCTGGTATTTCAGGTTTGGGAGCTATTATTGACACATCAAGTGGTTTGATAATTAAGGAATTAGGCCTAGCATCTGATGATTCAAAGGCACGTACAGTTTTAGTAGATGATTTTGGGAATTATATTGTTGGTGGAACTTTTCAGGGAACTGTAAATTTCGGCTCAACGGTTTTAAGTAGTATAGGAATTACTGATATATTTATTGCTTCCTATGATTCTTCAGGAACTGAAAATTGGGTGAAGCAGATAGGTGGACTTGGGATCAATAATGGCAACACTAGGTTAACAGATATGGGAACTGATAAGGACGGAAATTATTTTATATGTGGAAGGATACCAGAAATAGCTATTTTCGGTACTGACACCATTATGTCATGGGGCCCTAGCGATGCATTCATTGCTAAATATGATAAGGATGGAAATTATTATTGGGCTCAACAATTGGGAAGCAGCTCATCGGATAAAGCAAAGAGTCTAGATGTCAACCCTGATGGGGTTGTTGCGATTGCGGGAGAGTTTAGAGGAGGAATTGGTGTTTTTGGAAATGATACTCTGCCTGCCTTGGTCTATAGCATTAGTAAGCTTTTTGTTAGCAGGTTTGTTGGTAACAATAATACTATTTCGGGGTCTACTTACTTTGATCTCAATAATAATGGAGTTAAAGATGATTCTGAGCCAATTGCCGCAAATACGTATGTAAGTGCTCAACCAGCAAGTAGATTTTCTTTTTCAGATTATAATGGAGATTACCTAATACAATTAGATACTGGTAGTATTGATGTATTCCCAAAATTACCAATCTACCATACGTCCAATCCATCAAGTTATACATTCAATTTTAATACTTTCTCTATGCAAGAATCGAATGTTGACTTTGGATTCGTTCCAATTCCTGGCATCGAAGATGTACAGATTGATCTAGTTGGTATTTCTCCAACTAGGCCTGGTTTCTCAACTTCTTATCAGATAAGTTGTAAGAATATTGGAACAGATACTTTGTCTGGGAATATTTCACTTAAATTTGATTCGCTATTGGTATTTGATAGTGCAAGTTTGGATCTACAATATCAAGGAAGCGATTCATTATCATGGAGTTATGATAGCTTGATTCCTTATAACTCGGCTATCATTAAAGTATATTTCACTGTTAAGCCGACCACCACTCTTGGTGTAATCAATACGATGATTGCAGACGTAACCCCTTTTTTGACCGATACGGTTCCTGCTGATAATATAGATACTCTGCATCAAGTAATTATTGGGTCTTTTGATCCAAATGATAAAGCGGTTAGTCCATCTTCTGATGTGTTGCTCAGCTATGTCCAAGAAGAAAAACCATTTGAATATTTAATCAGATTTCAAAATACAGGGACAGATACCGCATTTACTGTAGCTGTCGTAGATACAATTTCAGCTCTTTTTGATTTGAGTACCTTCGAAGTCTTATCAAGTAGTCATAGTTACCGGGTTGAGTTCCAAAATGACCGAAGAGTAGAGTTCATATTTAATAATATAAATTTACCAGATTCGACAACTAATTATTTGGGGAGCAATGGCTTTGTTAAGTATAAGCTAAAACCACACGCATCGGCTAGTGTTGGTGATGAATTTCTAAACACGGCTTTTATTTATTTTGACTACAATTTACCTGTAATCACAAATACCACTTCAAATAAGATTTACGTAGTCATTGATATAGAAGAAGACCAACTAAATAGTTCTTCAGACTTAATTATTTATCCGAATCCAACTGAAAATAATACACTGAACTATTCTATATCGCTAAAAGATTCTGGATTGATGAACATCGAATTTTTAGACTTAAATGGTAAAAAAATCCAATCCTTGACAAAATCTTTTGGCCAAGGTGTAAATACCGGTACAATTGGTTTGGATGATTTTCCGAAAGGGGTGTATTTAATTCAGTTTTCGGGTAAAGAATTTAGGTTTAATAAGAAGATTATTATCCTTTAATACTTTTGGCCGCACTCAGGTTTTAAGCAAGCCATTTTATTTGTGAAGCTGATGCTTTATTATTTTTGGTTTGGTACTTAAAGGACAAGCCAAAAGGGTTGTCCTTTTTTTATGCTCCGATTTGACTATTGTAAAAGTGCATGGATTCTTTGATTAAATCTAAATCTGGATATTGATCAAAGATGTAGGCACCGATGGAAGTAATTAGTGTGAAGTTGGGCTGCCCGGCACGGTTTTTCTTATCTCGATTCATTAGAGACATAATTTGGTCAAAGCCTTCTTCTGGGATGATGATTTTGTCATACCATTTTTTTATCACGGTGACAATATCGGTCAACTGATCCTTGGGTAATTTTGCGATTTTGGAAGAAATATATGAAGAGCAAATCATCCCAATAGCGACACACTCACCATGTGATTTGGGCATTTCTTGTTCTAGAAAATAGGTCTCTACCGCATGGCCAATCGTATGCCCAAAGTTTAGTCCTTTGCGTAAGCCCTTCTCTAAAGGGTCGCTCTGTACTATTTTATATTTTATTTGGACAGAATGCTGGATCCATTCATCCCATTCAATGTCATAGACTGAAATGGTTTGCATTTTTCTAAAGCCAGGTTCATCTGCTATAATGGTATGCTTAAGCATTTCGGCCCAGCCACTCCGTTTTTGCTCATTAGGAAGTGTGATGAGCCAATGTTTATCAATAAAGACAGCAACAGGATCTTTAAAAAGTCCAATAATATTTTTGGCTAATCTGAAATCTACAGCAACTTTTCCACCAACCGAAGCATCTACCATAGAGAGCAGCGTTGTGGGTATCTGTACAAAGTCAATACCACGCATATAGGTTCCCGCAGCAAAACCGCCCATATCACCAATAACACCGCCCCCTAAATTGACTAACAAGGAATGCCTGTCTGCTCCATTTTTGAAAAGCTCTTCCCAAATGATGCTACAAGTTGTGATGGTTTTATACTGTTCTCCGCGTGGAATTTCAATGATATTCCATGTGATATCTGGATGGATGTGTTGTATTTCTGGAAGGCAATAGACAGAAGAACTTGAATCAACTAACATAAAATAAGAAGAGTAATTCTGTTGGTCTAGCCAAGTTTTAAAATTACGTTTCGTGTCTCCAAAGTAAATGGAATCAGGTAGTTTTGTCAATTTTTGCATAAGGTTCGATGGTTATTGTTCCGCCTTTGGGCTGACTAGAATAACAATTTTTTTTGTCTCTGCAAATATAGGTAAATTATTGGAAGATTCCATAGCCCAATATTTTGAATCAATTTTGTGCTTTGGGATATGTTTTTTTATTAGGTAAGCTCTGATTGCATCTGCTCTTTGTTGAGCTAGACTATTTGATAAATTGTCATTGTAAAAAGAGTAGATATCAAATAATAGTCCATCTGAAAAATACATCGCTGGTACCAATTGGTCTAATTGCCCAGCAAGAAAAACGGGTACATTTATTTCTTTTTCTTTATAAGTAGGGGCGACCAACATGATGGTGTCTCCGTCCATTAATTGTATCCCTAGTTCTTTATATTTTTGTTGATAAAAGGCAGTTATTTGAGTCGTGTCTTGTTGTGTTACTACCGTTTGACTAGGTGGATCAATAGTCGTTGTTAGGTCATTTTGCGCAAGCGAAGTGGTATCAACCTGACACATAAAAATATCATCATTACTAGATGCTCTTGTGGAAGAAAAAAGTACGATGTTCATTAAGCTATCCGTATAGAAACCAATGTCATCTCCACTAGAATTAATTGGGGCGCCTAGATTAATTGGCGTTTGCCAATATCCATGTTCGTTTTGTTCACTTACAAAAATATCAAACCCCCCAAGCCCATTATGGCCCTTCGAGCTAAAGAATAATTTTCCGGAAGGGTGGATATAAGGAAAAGCTTCATGATCTGGAGTATTTATCTTGTTTCCGATGTTGACTGGAATGCTCCATTGGTCTCCATGTCTTCTGGATACAAATAAATCCATGCCACCTTCGCCACCTTTTCGGTTAGATGCAAAATAAAGAGTTTGACCATCTTCGGAGACAGCAGGGTGTAAGTAGTTGATACTCAACTGGCAAAAAGATAATTCTTTCGATTTCTCCCATCCACCATTTGGCGTGATTCGAGAATGGTAAATATGTAATTTGTAAGTACCATCCTTGGATACTTTACTGGTGTTTCGAGTGAAATAAAAATCTCCACTTCGAGCAAAAGAAGGCTTCCCTGTATTTTTATTTAAATTATTAATTTTACTTGGCAACGGCTTCGCTTCGGTAAATGTAGTATCGTCAAGCTTCTCTACTTGATAGATTCTCATAAAATCTCGCCCAGTCCAGCCTGACTTTTTCTTTAGGACATTAAATCCTTTTTTGCGATCTGATGAAAAATATATTTTTCCGTCGAATAGGAATGGATTAGAGTCATCTGCATCCGTGTTGAAAGGGACAGGGGTGAATGCTACTTTTGAAAAATAAGGCTTGATCGTTTTTACGTAATCGCAAGCTTCTGCTTTGAGCAGAGCGGTTTTATCTTTTGGATTTTTTTCTGCATATTTTAAAAACCAAGTTTTTGCTTCTTCGTATTGGCCAAGCCCCATGAGCACTTCGCCGTATCGAAGCATGATTCTACTGCTAAAATGTTTTCGTTTTACTATTTGACTATAAAGGCCTTCTGCCTTTTTTAGTTGGTTGGTTCTTCGATAGCTTTCTGCCAATTTGGATTTCCATTTTATGGTCGGTTCCTTCTTGACCATTTTTTCTAGATAGGGGATTGCTTGCGCAAAACGCTTCTCTTTATATAGGTTCAACGCCTTACGTGACTGCCCGAAAACAGAAAATGTTAAAGCAGTGAAAATGAATATGTAAATAATTCGTTTCATGTAGATAAAAGATAATCAGTGAAAAAATGCACTTCTTAGCCTTAATTATAAACAAAAACCATGCTATAACGTCTAAATTAGGGATTTACTAGCTAAGAACACATTGCGTTAACCATTGAGCAGGAGTGATTATTGCCTTTTTGCCCAAGATGACTACTTAAAAACAAGGAATGAATTTAATTGACAGGTTCGACAAATACTTATTTTCCATTGCTGGAAATGATATTTTGCTGAGTTATGTATTGTTGAGCCTTTTTGCAGCTGTATTGTTGATCGGTTTTTACTTTTTTGTGAATAAATACCTACTACCTTGGTACCACAAAAGCCGTAATCTAGATGGCCGAGAAAGAAAAAAGCTCCATAGAGTCTTTGTGTTTTTGCTATTTTTGGTTTGGCTGACCATTTCTTTTTTAGCGTTTCAACTAGATTTTTCTATTTACCACTTTGATTTCTTTGATTTTCGCTTTTCGACCATATTGAAGGCCTTATTGATTATACAGGTGTCTTCTTTATTGATACGGCTAGCGGTGGAAAGTATTAGTTACAGCTTTTATAATCGGGATAAGGAGCAAGGTCCTAAGGCAATGCATTTGACTAAGGAAGCCGTAAATGGGACGATTCGGCTTGCTCGAATATTGATTATTTTGTTTGCGAGTTTGTCATTGCTAGATTTATTTCACTTAGATTTTACTATTTGGGACTTTAAGGAAACAGAGATCAAGGTATCAGGCCTTTTAATGGCCGTCATCGTGTTGATTGGTGCCCGGATTTTAGGCTGGATCTTAACCGAAATCATTTTAGCTGGTTTCTATGGTCGGAGCACATCCAAAAAACTGGATGAAGGCAACCGATATGCCATTAATCGGCTGTTGAGTTATTTTATCTATACATTGGCTTTTCTGTTTGCACTGAGTGCATTGGGTTTGAATTTGACACTCATCTGGGGCGGTGCGGCTGCTCTGTTGGTTGGTGTTGGATTGGGATTGCAACAGACCTTTAATGATGTCTTTTCAGGAATTTTGTTGCTGTTTGAGCGATCTGTGGAAGTTGGAGATTGGGTCGAAATGGAGACTCATGTCGGACGTGTCATTCAGATAGGACTTAGGACATCTGTCGTAAAAGGTCGAGATGATATCTCTGTAATTGTGCCCAATTCTAAATTGGTGACAGACAAAGTAATTAATTGGAGCCACATAGATGCTAAAACTAGATTTAGTATTGATATAGGTGTTGCCTATGGTTCTGACACCGAAATGGTCAAAAAAGTCCTAGAAACTGTCGTGAAAGCCCATCCAAAAGTTATGGAAAACCCATCTCCAAGAATTCGTCTAGAAAATTTTGGAGACTCTAGCTTAGACTTTAAAGTTCTTTTTTGGGCAAAGCATTTCTATTCGATTGAAGACATTAAAAGTGATTTGCGCTTCGCCATTGACAAAGCCTTTCGGGAAAATGATATTGTTATTCCATTTCCACAACGGGATGTTTGGATGCGGAAATAATTGATAATTGATAATTGAAAATTGATAATTTGCTACCGCCCATGACATGCGTGGGCGCCGCAGGCACTGGAATGTGAAATTCATTTCGTTCTCGATTTTTATCGGGTATTTGCAGCGAAGCGTTACGAGCAAAATAAGACATGAAAGTCAAATGGGATAATTGATAATTGAAAATTGATAATTTGCTACCGCCCATGACATGCGTGGACGCTGCAGGCACTGGAATGTGAAATTTATTTCGCCCCCGATTTTTATCGGGTATTAGTAGCGAAGCGTTACGAGAGCCAGTCTTATTCAATGATTAATTTCCTGCGAATGGTAACTCGATCACCTATAATGATGATATAGATTCCAGGCTTTAAATTGCTGATATTCAATCCGTTAGTAAGTTGTTTGGTGTCGAGCACAATTTGTCCTGTGATGTTCTTTATCTGGATACGCTTTGTGTTAGAATCTAAGTTTTTGATATGGATTCTATCATGTGCTGGATTCGGATAAATATCTTTTTGTTGTAAAGATACGGACTCAATAGCGGTCACATGCTCACAATTAATATCATTAATAATCGTCCATAAGCTACTAGACTTTGGTACACAATCATCCTTGTAGTACCACCAAAAATAGCCACCAATATAGTTAGGCGTGGTGATGTTCATGTTGTAGTATCGTTGCATGTATTCCGCTTTGTTCTCGGTGTTGGTGGTGCCACATTCTCCCATGCCTAGTTTGGAATTAGGAAAAATCACATGAAGACTATCAAATACATCTTGCCATTCAGATTCAGATAACTGCACGTCTTCGCAGTCATCTTCGTAGTAGCTTACTAGGACATAGTCTAAGCCAGTTTTCATAGATTCAGGAAGATTGACATTTACCCAAGTAAACATTTCGTTTTCTGGATGGTCGTAATAACAATCACGATTGTAGTAGAGTGTAAGCGCTGTCTTTTTGCCCCGAAATTGAACTTGGTTGAAAGCGCCTTGTATTTTTTGAATGACATTAGAGCCTAGCCAATCTCCATTGACTTCATTGCCAATCTCCCAAATGTCCACCATATCTTCAAATTCATTTAGATACTCAGTGGTACGGTCTAGGTATTTGCTGACAGTTGTATTGGAAACGTAATAGCTATCCAATATTTCGCCCATAATAAAGCATTTTGGCGCAAGCTGATTGACGACATTGGTGTATTCTGTTGGTGCGATATTTTCATCAAACACAATTCGGGCAGTTGGTTTTTGACAGTGATTTGCGAAAGCATCCACAATGCCCGCAGTATTAGTCCAAGGGTCATCAATGGTTACGCCAAAAATCCAAGAAGTGTCGACTACTTGCGTAAAACTAGGGATTGATAAGAAGAGTAGGAAAGTAAATGTGATCAATTTCATGCAGGAATACTATTGTTATTGAATTCTTTGGAAACAGAAGTAAAGGTAGTGATAATACGTTTGAACTTAGAAAAATTTAGCTATTGATAAGAAATAATTGGACCTTTTTAGCTAGGAATCAACCTGTCTGACGCCGCAAGCGATAGCGCAGCCAGGCAGGCTCATCAACTAACGAAGTCCATAGGACAAGTGAATCAACTTCTCACCATCATACATGAAGCAGAATCAATATTAAGACCACAACCAATGGCACCAAAATATTATCAAAACCTTTAGTGCTAATCATTTCCACAAAGGTACTTATTACAGCAATAATCAAAGCAAAGGCAGCTGCTTGCGCAAAAGGCAAACCATATACCACAAGTGCGCTGAAAGAGAGTAGGGTGGCTGAGAAGAAGAAAGCCTTGGAGCCTAGATAGGTTTTTTGGAGTGTGCGTCCGAATAGGTGAATATTGGTGGTGTATCGTTGGTAATAAGTGCCAAAGATGCCTGCTAAAGGATCACTAATACCAAGAATCAAAACAGGTAGCACAAATAATAAATTATTGTCCAAAACCTTAGCCGTGATAAAAAGCCCACCAATAGCTATAGGTAAAAGAAAACTACCAGATGTCTTTCTTTGGACGGCATCAATGGAGTTAAACATACTTTTGCGTTTGCCAAAAAATAGAATAGCAAAAAAGAAAATGCCAATTCCAACGACGTACCAATAAGAATCAAAAATATAAATAAAAATAAGACTAGATAATGAACCCAAAATATGGGCTAATTTTCTGGTGTATTCGGTGTTGATTTTTCTGCTTTTATAAAGATATTCAGAGAACCACAAGATGAGCAGCAGTCCCCCCATTAATAGAATCATGTACAAGACGGAAAGGGTCATATTCCGACATATCTAGAAAGCATTAACGCAAAGAAACCAGCTAGAATTAAACTATCAAATCTGTCTAAAAAACCACCATGCTCTGGAATCCATTTGCTGTAGTCCTTGATACCAATTTTGCGTTTGCCATACGATGCCAGTAAATCTCCTAAAAAGGCAAAAGAAGCAATGCCTAACCCTACTTTAATAGATTGATAGATAGATAGTTGTAGTGTGCTTCGGATCAAAATAGATGTGAGTACAGTGACGAATACTCCCCCGAAAAGCCCTTCTATAGTTTTGTTGGGGCTGATGGAAGGAACAAGCTTTGTTTTACCTAGAAGTTGCCCAAAAAGCTGGCTAAATCCATCAAATATCGTCACCAAAAAATAGGTGTAAAAAATGATAGAAATAGGCAATTGACTAAATTGGAAAAAGCCAAAAGCAAAGAAAATAAAAGTAAGAATAATGGCGGTGCTTTGAATTTTGTTCTTGTGGTGCTTGAGATTTTTGATTAACTCTAGTGCGCTAAAAAAGATGATGATGTCCGCAACATAAGAAAAGTAACTAGGTTGCATCAGAATGGAAACAAAAACAATATTGACCAAGATGAGATAGGTAAAATATTTTAACCAATTCTTTCTACGGATGGTCATTAGTTTGTTGCGATTGACTATTTGCGTGATGACTGCACCAAAAGCAAAATAGGCAAATAATGTTTTATATAGTAGTAATTCCATGTTATGATTTCTTTAAAATCCAGTAAAGACCTTTTGCATTGGAGCGCATTTCCGGAAGGAGCAACTGAACAGTAATATGCTCCATAAAGGAAAGAATACCCCAAGTAATCATAAAGTAATAGTAGCCTGTATGAAAACCAAAGGCAAAAAGTATAAAGAAAAAGAAGCCTTGAAGATAGCCCCCGATTTTGGAAGAATATAGGTGTAAGCTTGGCATTCTCTTGAATTTAATTAAGGACACCACACTGGTCGCTAAGAATAGCCCAATAAAGATATAAAAACTAAGCATGTGTGGCGCAAAATCTTCACTCTTGAAGATAAAAATACCCAAAATGGCTAAGATGTAAGTCCCATCATCTGCCAATGAATCCAACCTAGCCCCAAATTCTGTCTGTAAATTAAAGCGCCTAGCAATAAATCCATCCAAAATATCAGTAAATAGATTAAAGATTAAAAAACCAGCAAATAGCTTTTCTTGATGACTCAAGGCCAAATACAAGACAAAAGGAAACGATAACAAGCGATAGCCTGATAGGATATTGGGGATGTTGATTAAGTCTTTGGTTAATTTCATCTTTCCGCTTGTTTTTTTGAGTGCACAAAGCGCTAAACGCAGAATAACTGGCAAATCAGTTTGGTCTGTGTATAAATCTAGCCAAATGGCTGTCTGTCCAAATTAACAATAATCAAAAGGTGTAAACATCTAACTTTTGCGAAAGTCAATCAAAGGTCAAATTTGGAAGATGCAAATCTGCTGATAATCAATAAGTTAGGTGGAAAGAGTAATTTATTAGTTGATTTTTTTTCAAAATCAAAAGTCAACATTATTCTACTTTTTTCGCAAGAAAGGAAACATTCTTTCGATAAATTGTTGGACAAAACGCTGAAAGAAAATGCCTTGCCCTAAGATTTTTCCCCAAATGATAAGTAGAATATTATAAAGCGGCAGGGCAAGGAAAATAAAAGCGATGATTTTTAGCAAGAAGTAGGTCTCCGTTGTGATACCAACCCATCCTTTTATAAAACCATAAATATAGACTGTTGTAGTCCCTGTTAGTGCAAAAACAAGAAGGATGACTAGAATTTCCCAGTTATGTTGGACATTCCAGCGTTTTTTCAGTTTTTCCAAAGGTTTTGGCATCGAATTTAATTGATTTTTGCGAAAGCGAAAGTAAAGCCTAGCATGGGTAACAAGATAATTGTTGTTTGGTTGGGACAGATTTGATTTCGTATGGCATGGTCTTTGAATATAAGATAATCAGGCAATTATTTGTCTTGAACATTTTGCATTAAATAGTCAGTAAACTACCAATATTTTGACCATTTAGCAAGCCCCAAACAGATTATAATAACACAGCACATGAATAGTAATAAAACGGTAATGGATGTTGAAATGGACATCTGGACAATAAATCGGGAGTTGAAAATAGTCAAAGGCTATATCGCAGATGATAAAAACATCAAAATGGATATAGAATTTGCAAAGATAAAATTATTAGAAAAGAAGTTTTATTTATTAGCTGAACTTAGAAATTTATTGAGAGACGGAAGACCTTAGTCTTCAAAACAATACGAAAACCCATTGAAAAAGGACTTTCTCGAAAGAGAAAGTCCTTTTTTTATTGACTCTAGTTTCCACAGTTGAAAATCCTTGTATTTATTGGTTGTTCCCTGTTATTTGGCTGGAAAGCTTTCCATTAGTTGAAAGAAAAGGTTTGTTCTTTCGGAAAAAGCTGATTGCTTCGCACAATGCACAATATTCACAAGTCGTTGACCATTAGCCATTTACCTAATCGACGAAGCCAAGGCAAGAATCAATCGTTGTATCGTTAAACCATTATACCTGACTACCAAAACTTCAGTTAATTAATTAATCTAGATCTAAGTACAGGACAAAAGTTTAGAACTATGCGAAAACCAAGTGTTTTTTGCCATAAATACC
>JAUTBZ010129460.1:0-31169 GCA_032361785.1 Lepetodrilus galriftensis
CAATTATACAAAGAAAGACATTTGAATAATCTTTAATTATACAGGTAGTCTTGTGCTTACTCTAAACGATTCTATCTGATAACGAAAGCTGAATAAATATTGTTTTACTACAAAATGTAATCTGGCACCATATTCTATGTTTATGTACGCATGACAGAAATGTACATGCATTGTATGGTTATATTGACATAGATATAGTCTAGTATTACGATATTCAATAGTTCTAGTTCGACCTGTTCTTATTGTCCCGAATCCATTATGTCTGAAGGAGCATGACTAGCCTTAAAGCCTTGTAGCTTTGCATGGAATATTACACATATTTCCGCAAAAGGACAAATATTAAAATAATTCTACCATAATATGACAACAGTGTCCTTTTCTAACTACATGTAGATTTATAAAGACAACAATTTTTCTTTTCTTTTCTGAATAATGACTGGCCATGGCCCCCCCACTTTTTTCTACTTTTTCTTGTGACAACAAATTATTATGGCACATTGGCAAGAAATTAGCTACATAAAACTGACTTTAGTCTCAGAATTGTATTCATCAATGTTAGAGGATATAGGTGTAATTAATTCACAATGTTAGAGGATATTAGGTGTAATTCACAATGTTAGAGGATATAGGTGTAATTCACAATGTTAGAGGGTATAGGTGTAATTAATTAGGGTAAAAACAATGTATTAAATATTACTAGTGCTAAGTATGAAAGCAATCAGAAAAAGACAGCATATTTGTTGGGGAAAGATATATAACCTTGCTAATTATAAATGATCGTCACATCCTAAGTCATCTACTACTATGACGAGTATTATTATATTAGGTACCCGGTAGTGTGAACGAGTTGGTTGGCAAATATACAGTGTACGTGCATACTTAAATTGTTATGTTTAACGCATATTTACAAAATACCAATTCTTACAATTTTAGGTGCCATTGCAAACTCCAGAAATCAATATTTACTTACATAAAATTCGTATCCACTGATAGCATTTATTAACGAAAAAGATATGATCTGAAGAACATGGTCGTATGTCTATTTTTTCAGTATAACATAACAACTAAATATAATAACAAATAGTTTAGGGATGACAACAATGTTTAGCAAGCGTATATTATTGCAGTATTATTATATAATGTACATTAAATAACCCCGTTGATGACCTTTGAACGATCATGCACACACACAATGAGTCTGCTACTTTAAAGTGCAGGGTATCTCTTAGCCGCTAAGGGACCAACAAATATGCCGATATGGCAAAGAGAATGCTATGGTCCCTTAGCGGCTAAGAGAGCTTCGAGAAACGATGCCCAGGTTATTATCACATCATCCAAGTATAATCCGCGCTCGAGCGTGCTACAATTTATCTTGATCGGTCGACCATGCAATGAACACGTTCTCCATTTCCCGTACTTTTGGGATACAACTGTATTAAATCATCTTTCAGTTGACATATGACACTAAGTTATTAAAGGCATAATAGGTACAGTTGATAGACCTGTATAATCGGACAAACGAATTTCGATCTGAGACTAATTACGCTTGATTTATCCACCCAAACGTTGTTATTTACTGATATACTTATCCACCAGCACTCGATAGTTTATATTTTATATTAAATAGGGGAACATTCCGCTATTTATCTTGTCTTTGATGCATTACTGTTCTACAAAAGGAGTGTGCGAGCAAACAGAGTTATGTCCCTTTGCATCATATTATAAAGAGCCGTTGGCCGTATTTAAGAGTCGCAGAGGGGTTGCAGTGAAGATGTGTCAAACGCACAGCGGTGGAAAGCTTTTTGGAAGTACAAACATGATTTTATGTATGTCAAGTGAATGCACTTTGCAGTTACAGCTAAGAACTTGTCAAAAAAACACATAAATATCTGTGATATTATGCCTTTAAATTATATATCTGCGCACTCACGCTCCAAACGCCAGCTGCTGGAACTGCTAGAACCGCTGAAACTACTGGAATCACTGGAGCTGCTAGAACTGTCAATTCTGTCAAATACTTGTGCCAAAAGAATAGTGATAACTTCAGCTTCAGCGAGGTCAGAGTGGATTTCGTACAATTGACCTCCAAGAATGTCGCAATACTCCTGCAAAAACAAATGTAATATTAATCAAGATAACAATGTATTAGTTTTGGTGCTAGTTTAACCCTCTCCCTGCCGAAGGCAACCGTTGATGCCCTAATGAGCAGTACTTTTGCCTAATCCAACAAGGAGAGGGTTAAATCAAATTCTGCAGTATCCGAAATAATAATTGGTTGCATTGTTTGAGAATTTGGAGAACGTATTCTTGTAAAATTCAACAAACAACAAACACACACACACACACACACACACACACACAGACACACACACACGCACACACACACACACACACACACACACACACACACACACACACACACACACACACATACATTGCGTGGAACAACAGAGACGAGTTATTCTTTTATATCATTTGACATAGTTTTGGAATATTTGGAAAATTATAATAAACAATATAATGCTTTCTCTGGGGAAGTTAATATTCGCATCTAAAAATCTAATGAAATTCATCAACTATGAATGGAGAGTTACATAAAATAAAGGTTCTTACTTCTTTTACAATATTTGCCCATCGGACGATTACACTTGGTAAATTGTGATTAAATGTTCTGCATTTAACTATTGATAAGCAAATAGATTTATCTAGAAATATATGTTTTGTTTAAATTAAATGTAGTCTTTAGGACTATCAATACCATTTGAACTTGATTCCATGTTACTTCTCAAGTCCGTTAGTATTTATTCAACCTTATACATTAACAGTTCATATTAACATTTACTGGATTCTAAAATAAATATCAGTTACTAGTAATCCACAGCCATATCAAATGATTAGAATACATAGTGAGCCATACATGTTCATAGTTGTACTACTCAGTACTATACTCAAGGCCCTGTTCATAAAATGTCATGTGACGTCATAGCCCTACTCACAGGAGTACGTTTTTGTGCTCAGATTATGACTTCACATGACGTTTTATGAACAGCATTCTGAGTTGAGTATAAATCTTACTCAGAAAGTTTCGTAATCTCGGCCCCTGTTCACGTGATGGAGTACCGTAGGTCATCTGTTCATGCTTCACTGTCCTCACAGTCTGACCAACAGCTCTGTGCACAGGTCCAGGCTAACACAGCATGAACATTGTTGTAGGCTACCCTCCCTCTACAGACTTACCAAAATACCTTCTAAAAACAGCGTTTAAGCCAAAACAATTCAATCAAAGTGTCATTGTAGTCCTAGGTATCCATTAGCACATCGCGTGATGCTTTCAAGACGAGTAACTCCATCGCATTAGAGACTTCAATTCTTCTCAACTTCCAGACAAATGTATTGTGGCTAATTGATGATTTGCTGACGTAGAAAACAATCACTTGTTTGCTGAGTATACAAGTTATTTTTACTTGTATTTATTATTTAATAATAGAAATAATGCCCTGCGAAAGATACCGTAAACAAATAAAGACTAATTGTATGTTTAATGTTGCAGTGATTGAGTGTCCTGTTTTCTTCCATTGGAACTAAGTCTTCTTTGATGTGATCAAGTCTATTTTTTCTGCAGCAACCACTGCAGACACTAAGGTCAACCAATAAAGGTCAAACTTAAAAGTATACCACTAAAAAATGGTCAACCTTTAAAGTATACCAATAAAGGTCAAACTTTAAAATATACGAATAAAGGACAAGCTAGAAACTAAAATAATGCCTGTCCAATTGACACAGATTGTTCAAAACAATTTATACAAGTCATTCACGACGCGGCCCTTTGTAGCGAAACTTGACTTGATATCCTTCAGTTACATCAATACCTGGCTTCATGTATATTGATACATGAGGATTTACAGATACATGAGGATTTACAGATACATGAGGATTTACAGATTCATGAGGATTTACAGATTCATGAGGATTTTTACAGATTCATGAAGATTTACAGATTCATGAGGATTTACAGATTCATGAGGATTTAGAGCTGTTGTCAATCCCTGGTCAGCGAAATCCATACATTCGACATGAATTCAGGAAAATATACAAGCAATTATTTTGGTTTTATTTTAAGTTGTTTAGAAAATCTAGAAATGTTTTTGGTTTGAAACATTCCGTTGTCACCACATTAACTCTCTCCCTGCTGAATTATGCAAAGAGTAAAGACATAACTATTTAGGGCATCTCTGGTTGCCTTCAGCATGGAGAGGGTTAAGAACTACCATTACTGTCTTCACTGATATTTTCATTCATTGTCTTTTATCTAAGGTATCCTAGCAACCAGTCATATTACATGTAGTGTCAAATGCTTTCATTAGGCATAGTCCAAATATAAAATAGAAAGAACATGTCTACGTTTATTTTTAGGTTCAGTATCTTTGGTGTAAAATCAATTTCTACCATCTTACATGTCCAAAAAGATGACAAACATTATCAAGGTTCATGTTGATATTTGATCCTGTTTTTATTAAATCTTAACTATTTCTTGCTTTGCAAAATATATTTAAGTCAGTTGAAATTCAATTGTTTAAATATGAAGAAGTTTCTTGGTAAGGTGAAATATTCCCGCTGCAATGTAAAACATTAATTAATTCATTTTGGGTAATAAAGTCATGTTATGACCTAAATAGTATATTGACCAATTATTGAATTACTCCTCCCCAATGTAGGTTTGATTATGCGGGAAATCGGTCATTTGTTCGTTGTGCATGAGATGTATTAGGATTGGTTGAATGTGTGAATAGTCCTGTGTGGATCTCGTAGTGCGGTACCCAGCCATACTAGTGGAATACTTATAATACTGGAATATCCCCCCTCGGGATTAGGAATCAATGATCATGGAAATTACATTTCAGAAGTCATCATGATAGGATGTATTGTCTGTACTCTTCCGGTGCATTTACCATCCTTGGTTTATCAGGACCACTAGCCTATGGGGCGGGTGGTAGAGCATTGGTAGAACGTTTGGACATTGGAGCCAAAGGTCCTGAGTTCAAATCCCATCATGGCAGCACGACATCAATGTTCGTGAAAGTTACCTTTCTGATGCGATTTTGATAGGACACACTGAAATGCAGTTATCATCCTTGGTCTGTCAGTACCAGCTGGTGCTCATGGGTTTACTGCAACATTCAGCGCTACAGATGTTGCAGGTTTCCTCCTGTCCTAAACTGACAAGTTGTAATATTTGTGAAAGAATCTAGAAAACGACTCTATTCCCCAATTAAAAAAATAAAAATATAAATTATTACTAATGTAAAACTGATGAGTTGTGATATAATTGAAATAATTTCCCTGCAGATAATTCAAAACAAACTAAGTGTACTTAATGTCTGATAATTAGTTTAAAACGTAAGAAAACTCCTCAGGAAACTAATTGTCTGCAGTGGAAAGAAGGTTAAATATGTTAAATATGTTATTTATTGAATGATTCCTTTTTTTGTGTGTAATATATGATGTTCCATCTCGGCTTTCTACAACCTATGTATGTAAATTTCCTTTTATTTTGCAGAAACTTTCCATTTGCTATTTTGTTTCTTTCTTTTTACTTTCTGTCAGTATTCAGTTACGTCGTTGGAAAAAACGCACAGTTAATTGGATGCAAATGTTGGACACATTCAGTAAATGTGTTTGCTTTCAGGTGACATACGAGCTTGTCCAGAGATTTTATTTTGCGATTATTTAATTACCTTGTAATTTTCTTCTGTGTTTCAGACCTAAAACGAGAGGCCAGTATTTGTCATATGTTGAAGCACCCTCACATTGTGGAGTTACTTGAGACGTATAGCTCGGAGGGAATGCTATATATGGTCTTTGAATAGTAAGTACACACATATAGCATGTAGACAATGACATATAGCATATAGACGATTTGATCATATATGCTGTGTGTTCGAGCTGGTGATGGCGGTGCTTGATGTCTGTTTAATTTTAGTCTCAATTCCCAAATGGGATGGGAATTTTCCATGGATATCCAGATTTACGTCAATTCCCCTGATCCTCAGTTTTTGATCCTGGGTTCCATCTGGAAATATAATCCCTGTTATCCCAGAAACTAGGGAATGATTTACTAAGGGCTGGCAGATATTTTGTGGAAAGGTTTCTGCCAAATTTCAGATCTCTGCTTGAGAGATTTGGTGCCATTCTTCATCCAATGCATCTGCAAGTTCTTGAAGAGTTCCTGAATCCTGTAGATGCTTGGACATTCTTCATTAAGACATATACAAAGCTAAATGTATATGTCTAAAGAGACCACTAGCCCTTAATTAATGCACAACCGTCGTACATACAACATCCAAGATTGATATATGTGTTATGTATAGCATTAGTCACTGCTTTTTTTCCATTTTGTTATAGCACTATGCTATTTGTTTTTGTCAGCTAATACTGTAACATTGTTAAAAAAAGGGTTTTATATACAGTAGATAGCTTTTGGAATTTATGTATGTGTTATGTCTGTGTCATACCTATTTAATGATTATAGATGTAACATTTAGATTCTTTGACAATTAAGAAGTTATTTATATAATGATTAATATTAAACATCAGCCAATTAGACGGTTATGTCTGGTTCTTCCTACAAGAAAGCTGGCTTGACCCATTGATATTTACGTAATAATTTGAACAGATCATTTTGATCAACTGGGAGCAACATGATGCTTCAATTAAAATAAGATATATATGTCAAGTTTAGGAAACATCAATATTTTGTATATGTTGTGAGTTGGAAGAAAATGAATCATTATTGAAAACATGTCGTATCGCTTGTTTCATATTAGAAGCTTTGACATTAAGAGTCGAGATGTGTTCGTAATTCTGTTGGTTAGATCAACTAGATAGCTGTCTCATTGAGAACTAATGATGAATTGGTGCTTGTCAAACTGAAGGTTAATAGTTTCTTAACATGTTGCTAAATCACCTGGGAAGCCAGGCTTTGGGTAGAACTCCATGCAACCAGAGATAGGGTAGAACTCCATGCAACCAGAGATAGGGTAGAACTCCATGCAACCAGAGATAGGGTAGAACTCCATGCAACCAGTGAGAGGATAGAATTCCATGGAACCAGGGATAGAGTAGAACTCTATGGAGCCAAGATAGGGTAGAACTCCATGGAACCAGGGATAGAGTAGAACTCTATGGAGCCAAGATAGGGTAGAATTCCATGGAGTCAGACATAGGAAAGAACTGCATGGAGTCTTTTCAGGAAATGGAATGTTATTAGCGCAACATATACCACGTTTTTCCAGAAACATTCGCGACTATTACAAGAAGTCATGTTGATTACTCAGGTTTCAGTTGACCAAGATTCTGTGTATATCAATCTTGTCCTGTCATGAACTCGAGACGTCCGATTGTTCCAATGCGTCAGAAGTTCCGATCTGTATATATCATATGTATGTATCTCTAGACTTTTTTTCCCCTTCTGGGATGAGGTTATTGTCCTTCTTCCCTAAAGCTCATCACATTCCTTTTAGCAGAAGGACAAGTTGCACACAAGCTAGCACCACATACACAGTGATCATGAATGTTAATCAGACTGCATTGAAGAAGCCATACCTACTAGAAAGTCCAGCATGTCATCCCCACACTCGCAGAAACATTTCCATAAAACCAGCAGCTCCCTATTTCCATATATTGACTTGACTTTTATCGATCGTAGCCATGTGTGCAGAGACAACTGTGCCTCACCCATTCACAATTTGATGGGCTGGTTGCTAATGACCAATGCACACCTTTAGAATGGCGTCAATGAGTACCCGTGTACACGTGAGTTCCCATATAAACACGTGGACGGAAATGGATACGAGCCCCTGCTTGAGCTGCCTCGCTTACGAGACTTATTATGAGGACTTCAGGTAACCCTCATTTACTTCACCTAATCTCATTGGGTTGGTCATTGGGATACTCATATTAGTTCAGTGTACTCGCGATGGTTCACTTACTCATTATTGGAAAGGATGTGACCGCAACCGGTGTTTGTTTTTAGCATTGATCGGAGATTATGGTGATTAATTCTTTGCTATTTTGGTACTGTTTTTTTTCACTGTACTTTATGTGAGTTAATGCCTTTGTGTTGCAGTACGTTCAGTTTGTAGGTCAAACTATACTTGTGTATTGGCTCTACATATATTGTAGTATTGATGAGAAAATGGGAGCTGACTAAATGGTATGCTTCTTGTCGTCAAAGTTATTTCAATTTTATGTTTACCGATATCTCTTCTGTCCAAGCATTGATGGTTATTCTGTTATTTAGAGGTGGCTTATTTATGAGAATACTATCATATGTCTTATTATTGAATTTGTATTATATTTGTATGAGATAGAATCTCAGCATGTTGGTTCAGTCATAGAAATTAATATTGAACTTTTACTTTAGTGTGAAGCATTTATTTTAAACTTACAACATTACAAATACATTCAAAGTTTTTGTATGCATATTGTAGTAATTGTGTATTAATAATAAGGAAATAATGCCGTTGTATTATTTCTTTCAAATACACTTGTTTGAAAACATTGCTTGTGTACATCAATCAGACATGATATTGCTTATTGGTCAATTAATAGCATTAATAGCATCCATCATTAACTATTATTTGCCAGCGTGGTTTCTATTTTTCAATGTATTCATTAAACCAGCAAATAACACAATGTTTGTGGGTAGAAACCTGTAATCAATATTACCTTTTTGACATCACTGTGTTCCAAAACTATACTTTGTCCCTTCAAACGGGTCCCCACTGCCAATATTTGAATTTGTTAATCGAGTTGAGAAGATCAATGACTACGTCCATTACCTCATGAAGTCAGTGCATGTTCTTCAGATAATGTGTCTTACTTCTTCATCGAGGCAGCTCTCTTTGTTGCCTCACAGTCATCAAACAACAAACCCGGCAAACGACCGTCCGACATGCAGAGATGACTATGTAGGGCTCTTCAGCTATTGTAAGATTAATGGAGAGCACTGGAGTTTTGTGGACATTTATTGGTATGATTGATGTAACAAGACCTGGATGAGCCTGGGATTTGAACCAGATTCGAGTCCAACACTCCTATTGACTGAGTTAGAGGTGTCTTCATAGGCCGAGATCTGTAGCAAAATGTTATTTATATCACATGGTTACGTTGACTCAATAATACATACAACACATGCACGTACACACACACTACACACACACACACACACATACATGCACATGCACGCACACACACACTACACACACACACACACACACACACACATACATGCACATGCACGCACACGCACACTACACACACACTACACACACACTACACACACACTACACACACACACACACACACACACGCACACTACACACACTACATACATACACACACTACATATGCACATGCATGCACACACTACACACACACACACTACACACACACACACACACATGCACACACACACTACACACACACACACTACACACACACACACACACACTACACACACACACACACACACTACACACACACACACAAACACACACACACACACACGCACACACACACTACTTTGTGCTTCCAAGAGAGATGGAGATATGGGCCAATCTTCTTGTATGTCAGGATTGGTGCCAATTGGTTGGATAATAATGTAATACATTTCATTCGTTGATGGCCATCGGAAATTCTCTTCTGGTACTTCTTTAGATCATTTTATTCCATGATTTCAATTTAACAAACTCTTATCAGGCCACTTCTATATGATTGACTCATTTTCTTGAAGATTCATAATTATTCGATAAATTTATATGTCGTTCCTGTACCTCATTTGTTGCTTGTTGAACAATTCATCATTTTTCACAGTCTCTCCATTATCAAGGTGTGTGTGTGTGCATGTGTGTGTGTGTGTGTGTGTGTGTGTGTAGTGTGCGTGTGTGTGTGTGTGTGTAGTGTGTAGTGTGCGTGTGTGTGTGTGTGTGTGTAGTGTGCGTGTGCGTGTACCAAGTGTACATTGATGTCTACAGAAGTTGGCTTTTCTGATGCGGTCATGATAGGGTTCAATGTCTAAACTGTCATCCTTGGTTTGTACACTCCAGGTAGTGTTGTAGATGTCCTCCTGTCATGATATGAGTGAACTAATCTTGAAAGTGGCTCCAAGTTTCAATAAAAAAAACCCCAAAACAATCCATTAACAAACACATTTATTCAACGATTGTGAATTCCACAATATGTTGGTAAATGCAACTGCGCATATACATCCTAATTGAAATTGCGTTTGTTGAGTCTCATCAAAGTCTGTAACTATTAATTATTCAACAGCCTTCCCTTGCTTGTCTAATATTTATAGTGGTATTTTCAACAGTTTGCTAGTGTTCACAGTGTGATGTGTAGATGTGAAGCTATTGGTTATTAATATTACATAGAGGTCAAGCATGATTTCAAATGTTATTGGTAACATTACAACTTTAGCTTTCGTGTTACCATCTACGTATGCCATCTAAGTAAGTCGATATTAATATGCCGGACAAGAACTGCAGCACGGTATACGTAGCAGAATGTCGTACTCCAAACTCTGCAGCCAACTTTAGATTGGTTCCGACTATAAACCAAATTTCATTTTGTCCAGATCGCAATTGTCTTGCGTTGAATCGACCACATGGCACTTAGTTACAGAGGCTTCACTGGTGGTCTCTGCTACCATGCATTATATCAATTCCAGATAATTAAATTATTGAGTAGATTGTATGATAGCGAGATTGCAATTAAGCAATTGCGGTGAGCACAGAGCTGTAGTTAGTTGTCGGGGCAATGGTATGTGGTGTGAATTACTCGGGACGTTTCTTATACATGCATCCAAGTGTAGAAGAATACATGCATCTTTAATGGACACAAAATGTCCGATGCTCGCCGTACACAGAAGCTGATAGAACAGGACCGACTTTAATCAAGGTATTCCCCAAAGGGAGCTAATTGCCTGCAAGGAAAGAATTGGAATATGTTGTCCAGACAACTGACTGTGTTAAAGTTTTGTAACAAATTTATTGCTCTTGACAACACATTACGGGAACGTGTCTATTGTGTTTGTTATGTCTTTATCGCGGTCTGTTAGTAGATGTTTTCACGTCTCACGACTGTGAATTACAGCATTGTGGCCATCATGATTGTTACATCTTTGAAATGATCCATTGGGAAATGTTTTAACGTCTCATGACAAAGTGCTATCATGCTGAGACAGCACTTTGCTATGGCATGTTTATGGACAATAGTATGCCTGGATCGTGGACTAGAACAGAGACAAACAGCTGAGGGTAGAAAACAAAACTTCCTGTATCGTGGGACACCAAAGGAAGACATCTGCAGCTTCAGGAATACATAAATTCTAAAATCTTGATATTGCCCATATAATGTCATTGCTCAGAACAGAGGCTCCCATCTTTCATTTAGTATTGTAACCAGACATAAATCATTAATACTGACCTAACTCCCAATAGAATGAACCTATGGCCAATAGAAAGAACCTATCACAAATAGAGTGGACTTACCATCATCCAGATAGGTCGCCTTTAGTCACGAGGCCAACATACAATTAGGTCTCCTTAGTCAGGGGGCCAACACATACACATCCATAACTAGTTACTGCAGGGTTGTTATTTTCTATGTAAGTTATTGACCATTGCCTTGTATTGGAAACCATCTACATTCACCGTCAGTGCAAGCATTGCAGTAGTGTTAAACCTAGTGTCAGTGCAAACATTGCAGTAGTGTTAAACCTAGTGTCAGTGCAAACACTGCAGTAGTGTTAAACCTAGTGTCAGTGCAAACGTTGCAGGAGTTAAACCTAGTGTCAGTATAAACATTGCAAGAGAATTGAACCTAGTGACAATATAAGCATTGAGTGTTGAACCTAGTGTCAGTATAAACATTGCAAGATAGTTGAACATAGTGTCAGTATAAACATTGCAAGAGTGTTGAATCTAGTGTCAGTGCAAACATTGCAAGAGTGTGGAACCTAGTGTCAGTATAAACATTGCAAGATAATTGAACCTAGTGACAATATAAGCATTGAGTGTTGAACCTAGCATCAGTGCAAACATTGCAAGAGTGTTGAACCTAGTGTCAGTGAAAACATTGCAAGAGTGTCGAACCTAGCATCAGTGCAAACATTGCAAGAGTGTTGAACCTAGTGTCAGTGCAAACAAAACAAGAGTGTTGAACCTAGTGCTAAACTGTAAATTTCCTGTTCTCAAACACACGTAACATTTCAAACGACATATCTGTTCATCCTGTAGATGAAATCATCTCGAGTTATGTTTGCGCCCGTCTTTTTTCCTCATCGTGGACAATGTTATTTCTGCCGCATGTTGGCAGGATGAAGCTGCTGTCCCTACGATTTTCAGATAGCTTTGAAGATTTGTGATCCAGTCATCTCCAGGGACGAGACTTAACTACGTTTGGTAATGCCTTCTTTCAGCCAACACGCTTGTATATCTAAATAATGTAGCATCTTTGCTTCCAATAATCTGCCCGTTGATAACGACGATATTACAAGAACCGGCGATGCTCGTGAAAGGCTCGTATTAATCTAGGATGCGGTATGATTTTATCTTGGTCAAGCGATTGAAGCAGCAAAGTTTTGACATTTCACTGATCAAAGTAGGCTTAATCATGGACCCATTTTGCTCGTGTCAAGAAATCCATACACATATTTCTCTGACTAGACCAGCCACTCTCAGTCAAGGAGCGGCTTATATAATATCAGAGTCGTCTATGATACATGAAATTTGTGGACTAGACCTTTTCAAACTGGCATCATTGCATATGGGTGAAAAACTCCTGTAGCCACGTTAAGCAATAAGTCATTGACTCTTCAAAATTGCTTGGGAACACTTTCATGAAGATTTCGTATCCTCTACGCCAACGAAATGCTTTTGTAAACGTTGTATTGCCATGTATAGAAGTCCATCCGACAGCGCCCTGGTCTCGTAATGAGAACTTCATGAAATTGTGCGTGGAACCTTTTCCTCCTGGATCCTTCAGTTGCTCTTGTCATTACCATTCTGAAATATTCCCGCTGTGATGTAAAGCACTAATTCAATCCAATCTTTAAGTTTAGCAATTCAAAAGCAGTTAGTTTGATTAGGAAGTTTTCTTTTGAAAACCCCGAACAAACAACCTAATTATTATTTTTTTTTTATTTTATTTTTTTTATTTTATTTTAATTTTTTATTTTTTATTTTTTTAACAAACAACCTAATGCTATATTTTGCATATGTTGTGTCAAATATTGTATTCTAATGTTGTATCAGCTTAATGTAGACTTAGAATTTCCAATTGGAATCTCTGGAGAGTATGGCTGTTATTTATAACTGGACATGTTGACAGTACTGTTACATGTATAGTGTTGATCCTGTGTCTTGACCTTGCATTACAGTCCGACATGGAATACCAGGAAACAAGAGAAATAATTGTTGTAATAGTCTTATGTAGACCAAGAAGCAAGAGAATTGTAGTGATATAATCCCATTATCTTTAACAGATCACAGGAAACAAGAAATATGACATATGTAAAATCAGTGAACATCAATTTTAACATGTTTGATATGTGGGAATTTTATTTAAATCTATTTTTATTTCTTTTCTGATTTTATGCAAGTTCTTATTATAGCTTCTTATTGGAGATATTTTGAGACATTTTCTATGTATTGGATGTTATTGGTTATATTAAATGACTTATTATTACTGAAAGACAAAACTTATTAGTAATGCCCTTTTTAGACTTTTATGTAAGTGGACAGTTGTATACCTCTGCTATGTGTTGGGTTTCTTTCAGTGAGTCTATTATGTATTTGTGTCCCAAGAGACCGTTGCAACATTATGTATACAGAAGCTCATGTATTTATTAGTTTTTTCATTGCAATTTCTTATTTTTGAACCTCATGGGTTCACATTTCCATAAATTAATTACCTCAAATAGTTGCATTTTCACATCTCTTCCCTAATCTTATCTTTTTTATAAGAAAATTGGACCATGAAATTTTTATATATATGCATTGTAATTATCATCTATTTATCAATGTTTTTTTCATGCTTATTCTTATTTTCTTGCATGTCTAATTAGTAATTATATTGTAAGATCAAATTTTAGTCATCGCTAATGGATGAAATATTTCTGCTGCGAAGTAAAACACTAATACATTAATTCCACGTGTTTTCCTCTAACGTGTTGCCGTTGTTTTCCAAGCTAATTATGTTATTATTTAACATTGAATTTGTCGCATATGGGGTGAAATATCCCCTTATGACGTAAAGTAGTAATTCAATCGATGGAACACACCGTATACATCATAGTCAGATCTTCTATAAATGTCAATGCTTCTCTACGTGGCAGAAACATATAAAAACATTGGTTATTTGGGACAATTTTGATCACTTTGGAGAACTACCGCCCCGCTGGCAATATATTTCCCAGCTGCACTGTTATTGTATTTACGAGCGGGAAACTATGGCAATCTGATCGTTATTAGTTACTTGAGGATTAATATCATTCATATCTGGGCCCAGATCCACAGATAATGCTCTGCCTCATTACATATCTGGCGTGCTGTGTATCTATGTTACCGAGTCAAGCCGAACATCTTACAGGATTTACGTGCATGCTCAAACTAGTCGGAGCTTCAATAACATGTTTCCATATCTCCACTCACGTTTTGAAGTAGTTTGAGTTTTTTGTTTTTCTTGCCAGGTTTGTACTTTTGTATGGCTGTTTATTTCCAGAACGGGACTTTATCGATACGATTGTCACATCGGATGATATGGATTTCATTTTTTCTCCGCTCATGGAAAAATGTGGCAATTTGATGATGAAGCAGGCTCTTGAAATAGATATTTGGTTGAAATCATTTTCTGCATGTGGTTGTTATATAAGGTTTCTGTTCATCATGACATTTGATTAAGAAGTGAAAAGTATCCTGGAGCTGAAGGTGGAGAACGTATTGCATTGTGGTGTCTATGGATGTTGCCTACCTTGCAATGCTGTGATGACATGATGCCCTGTCTGCACTGTCTGCACTGTCTGTTCTTAGTTCATCTGTACCTGCCAGCACTTAAAGTGACGCACCACAATAGTGGACAAATAACCTCGAAAGAGAATTTCTGATCAAAGCAAAACAACAACCTGAAATCATTTAATTACTGGTGAAAACAACTTGATATTTCATAGACTTCCAGGATTGATTTTGTTGTTATCAGAGGACATCTGTAGTTAACTGCAACATGTAGGAGGCTAAATCTGAAATCATCATCTCACAAATGCCTTCAGCATGGAGAGGGTTAAACATTAGAATCTGATATAATTTGACTCTTAAAAACCTAATTTTTATTATAACATCCAGTAATGAAAAAATAGCATATTCTAAATATCACGATGTTTCAAATTTGTGAAGATGATGCACTTGAATTGCTAATTCCTCTCGAACATGTATTTCTCCACTCAAGTGTAATTCCTACATCCACAAGTAGTTGATAACCCAGATATCTTCATCTTCATCTGTGTTCCTGTCTTGCTCGGCTCTATTCAGATCTCGTCCTTCCTCCCCCCTCCCAAACCCTCTTCCCTCTCCCTCATCTCTCTCACTCTCACTCAATTTCCGTGGGTGATTATGGTGTGGATTATATGAAGCTG
This sequence comes from Lepetodrilus galriftensis, assembly GCA_032361785.1. Lineage (NCBI taxonomy): Eukaryota > Metazoa > Mollusca > Gastropoda > Lepetellida > Lepetodrilidae > Lepetodrilus > Lepetodrilus galriftensis. The sequence goes on from JAUTBZ010129460.1 coordinate 15,692, forward strand.
CCTCAACACAGTCCGGCATTGGCCGAAGATCTGCATGCTACCACGGCTCCAGTCTCTCCGTGTGTGTGTGTGTGTGTGTGTTTGCATGTGAGGCCATGCTTGGACTGCATGGACTGCGAGATGGACAGACAGGACAGGATGTGTACCTACCTATGGACTACCGGACAGACAGCTCTGATGCAGCAATGTTGTGTTAGTGGTTTAGTGGTTGCTAAGCAGGCTTGATTCGTAGGAGTCATGGCTCAGCTGGGATGGAGTGTACTCGATGATGACAGGCAAGTCGCACGTTCAATTTATATTGATTGGAGTACACTCTTTCTTAGGTTACATCGTAAAAACATCAGTGTCACTGTCACTGCAACAAGTGGGAGGTTTACAGTCGGATACGTATTAATTAGAGTTCTTCACGGCGATTCTCTGACACTGATATGGCCAGCATCATTCTTTATTAATATGTGGTACCGGTATTTTTTTAATGAATTTCTTTTTGTTCCGTCTAAGGTTGTGTAATGTCATGTCATGTTGTGTGTCTCTTTTACATGTCATCCGTAAGTTGACAGGAATGTTCTAGATGCCCCATGCTTTGTTTGAATTTGATCAAGGTGGCTCAAGGCCATCATTAGAAGACGGACTACTCTGAGATTTAATTTGGTTCCTGCTCACAGTCAATAGTTACCGCTGCTGTATACTGTGCTAGGGATTCTTTTCTGTTGCAGAACATCACATTTCAATATTATACTGATGGTACAAATTTAAGCAACATCAATATTTCAGTATTCTTTGGCAGACGTATAACTTGAAGTGTAGTATTTCTTGGAATACAGTAATTTTGAAAGGATAACTGTGATATTTGAGGGTTTCTTGTCACTATTATGACAGCTGTATTTGTTTAAGTGAAAAGTAAGCATGTTTTGTGTTGTTGAAAGTATGGTGTACTTTAAGCAAAACCATATGGTACTAAAAAAGGTTTGTGATAAATGATAGAAAAAGTATAGGACAATGTAACGTACCTTGTTGGAAAATGTTTGTTTCAATAGATCAACAATTTAACCAGTAATCACATAAAGTGCACTCAATAGTGGGTTTAACCCCTTCAGCTCCAAAACAGTTTTTGACATCCCTGACACATTTTATTTCAAGAAAGCCATCGTCAAATTCTTAAAAGTAATATGCTTAATGAAAACATCCTCAAAGCATAATTATTTAATGTATTTATTTATTTAAATAAAACTAAAACTGATGATATATTTATTCAGTGTTGCTTAAATTGTTACCTTCAGAATATTTCATTAGTTTTGTAATAGTCACACCATGTCATGTGATACTCATGGTTGCCATGGGCACTGGTGATGCACTAGTTGAATGCTCATTGCATGCTCATCATCAAATGTTAATTTGTGTTTATGCTAATACATTTCATGTTGTGAAACCTAATACATTTCATGTTGAGAAATAGATAAAACTGCATTCTGTTTTTTTTTTTTTATGTGGCATTTATCAGATAAACTCGTTAGTAAAAATCAATATTTGTCAAATTTATCCAACATGTTCACATCTGAAACATTATGCCCAGCCAATAATGAGTAGTATATAACGTAATTTCTGTATTTTAAAGTATGAAGAGTAATAAGTTAAAACGGCTTTCAATACAATGCAAGGAAGCAATTCTAGAAGCAGGAACTTCTGAGGCTTTTGGAATTATTTGCAAAATTTCAATTTTCCTAGCTGTAATTAATTTCCTTAAAATTTAATATTTTATTATTGTCCAATATCCCACATTCCCCACGAGGTATTTATTAAAATTGAAAATAAATTAATAAATCCGTTCAACATCATGAAATATGATTGTTATATTTTAAAATAATTAAATAAGAAGTGAAATATGCAGGTAAAATAAATTGACAGTTTGAAAGCCTTTGCGAAAGTTCTTCCCCGATGAAGAACAAGCCAGCAGTACACTTGAAATATTTCAATAGTTAATTAAGGTCTACATACACGTAATAGTGGTCTTTTTCAACCTGTATGTGAGGAAGTACATCAGCGCTTTGATGTTTGCATGAATGGGATCAATTATGTTCTTTGGAAAGTGATTGGCTCTTCTCAGTGCCAGGTTTAAATTCTCCTGACATATACAGGTCTCCTGACCTATACAGTGCTTCCTAGTATCTAAGACCTGCTAACATCCATATCAAGGAACAGTACTTATTTTTGGTCACACAATGCCAGGCAATGTCCCCTACCGGTTTCACGGAAGTGCAGCGAATGAAAGAAGCCTTCTGAGTTTTTCAGCCAGATACTCCAGGAAGGTCAAAATTGACCTCCATCTGCACTGTGTGGATGAAAGGGCATTGGATGTAACACTGGTGACGATGTATAATAGCAATGCTTCGAACACTGTCTGTATAGGTAGATGAAAAGTGACTTTTGAAATTGTATGTCTTTATGCGTTTACGTTATCTTTACTATAGGAGAAAAACAAACTGTCGTATATTGAAAAACATGCAACTTTTAAGGTCATCTCCTGTTGACAGCAGGAAGAGGAAGGTTACACTGTAGACCTGCTGTGCCACAATTAACCTCATCTCCTCATGACAATCTTAAAAGAAATTACTAGAAAGGTTTATAAAAAATACCAGATAACAATTTAGATATGTCATGACCTCTATTACTTGGAAGTCACTTTAGTGGCCATATTTGTGACTGTTTGCTAGTGACCTAATAGCAGTTACTCAGCGGTTGTAGTAACTTAGTGAGTTACTTGGCAGTGGTACTTTATGGAGAGTTACTTGTGGAAGGAAAATGAAAGTTACTTGTAAAAGTAACTGGCAGTGTTAGTTATTCAAGAGGAGTTACTTTGGGTGGCGAATGTACCTCAGTGGCAGTTACTTGGGGAAGCAGTTACTTGGGGAAGGAGTTACATGTGGAAGCAGTTACTTGGGGAAGCAGTTACCTGGGGAAGCAGTTACCTGGGGAAGCAGTTACTTGGGGAAGTCGTTACCTGGGGAAGCAGTTACCTGGGGAAGCAGTTACTTGGGGAAGTCGTTACCTGGGGAAGCAGTTACTTGGGGAAGCAGTTACTTGGGGTAGTAGTTACCTGGGGAAGTAGTTACTTGAGGAAGCAGTTACCTGGGGAAGCAGTTACCTGTGGAAGCAGTTACTTGGGGAAGCAATTACCTGGAAAAGCGGTTACCTGGGGAGTGGCAGTTACTGAGGGTAGTTATTCAGTGACAGCACTGACTCAATGGTAATGATTATGGCAGTAGTAGTTTCTCCATGACAGTTACTATTGGGCAGCAATCTAATTAAAATCAGGCAACTGAGATCTGACGGAACCACCATATACTTTGCATCAGATTGCCCTTTGACCTCACCTTGACGGGCAGTCAACGTAAGCAGCAAACAGGTTGACAGGCTAGTCTGTGATTGGCTGCGGTCAGAGTTCAAATTGACAGACTTTGTATGGGCATTTCCTGAGACTGTATTGGGCAGTGGCAATGTCTCACTGTAGTTACTCATCCAGTGTTATGGACTCTGGCAATTGTTGCCACCATTGCCACTGTGGTTTTCTCTCATCCTTTACCACCTTCCGAGATCCAGAACACAACCTCACTGTGCCAATTACAACCAAGGTTGTCTGACAATCAACTTGGCTTGATTAGATACAATTATTTTTGTGTGTGGTTTTTCTCAGTGTGAAAACTGCAAATTTTCAAATGTGTTTGTTGGATCTTGACTAGTTGCAGCATAGTAATTACCCATGCAGCAGGGGGTGGGATGGTGCACATTGTTCCTTGTCAGGGCAACGAACCTCAACATTGGAGTTCGAATCTCTTCTGGATGACTGACAAAGAGTTTGCTGCAATTTCTGTACCAATGTCATCCTTGGTTTGTCAGTACCAGCCACAGCTTATTGATCACATTAAAATACTATTACAGGTTGTCATGCCACAGCTTGTCTCAATATTCTTTAAATATTCTGGAAAACCCATGTAAAAAGATAATGTAGATTCCCTTTTCATTGCATTATTGAAAATGTCTGCATATTCACCGTACCCTATTGCATTGAAAATGTCTAGTCCATTTACTTTGTAGCACTGAAATTGACAGATGAATATTATATGAATCTGGCATTGATTGGGAAATGCATTTTATCGAAAGGACCGTTTCACGATATTTATGGAAATCCAATCAGCTACTTCCTACACTTGCAATGTTAATTGTCAGGAATTCAATGGGCCAGCTTTTTAGAATACGGGGCCAATGGTTTCTATGTATTTTCAAATCTCTGGTATTGTTCTTGTCTTGCAGTTCTCTCTCACAATAACCTGAAGAGTAATTGATGGGATCTTATGAAACAAATCATAGATATTTCTTCTGGCATCTGTTTTTTTCTCTCAATGATATGTGTACTTGTCATCAGTATAACTATTATCCATTATTTTTACAAAATTCTGAGGATAATTATTTTTCACCGCAAAGTCCAATTCAAATTGAATTGTCTTCTGTTATCCACACAACTAGCTCCAGGTGACCAGAACCGTTTCCCGATAGCGGAGCTGCTCGTGGGAGTTCCGTATGCCACGGAAAACGGACATGCACATCTCGACTATTAATAGCGGTTTCCGTAGCCAGGAAGCTAGCTTCATAATAGGGAACTGTCGTAAACAAATGAGTAAATGAGAATTTATGGGTCTATTATTTTCATTTGACCTTATATATATTGGAAGAGTGTCCTGGTAATTGTGCAGTTGCCCGAGCTGATAACAGTCTTTGATTTCAGCAATTCCATTACAGAACGAGGTGGGAATTAAACCCTATTTATGCCGCCAAGGGCATTTAGCAGGTCCAGATATTGACAGTGACAGTTGCTATAGGCCAGGTTTGTGAACCCTCTGATATGTAATACTCATAGGGTGCCACTCATAGCAATGTAGGGCCAATTTGATTTGCAGACCTGGTGGTTATTTATTTAGACAAAACGAAAAGAAACAATTAAATGGAGTTTTGTTTTTTGTCACCATTTCTGTCTTTGCTTTTAGTCACCATTTATGTTTTCTTTTGTTTTTGTCGCCTATAAGTGAGATATTCCCGCTGTGACGTAAAGCATTAATTCATTCCTTCGCTCCTGTTATTGTTCAAGAGCATCTCATGGCTATATTGATTTAGAATCGACTAATGAATCTTGGATATATTGTGGAAAAAGATCAATTTTTTTTCCTTCACGACATTGTATTCTCAGAGTCCATAAAACATGTAATTAAACTGGTCTCGCCTACGTATTGAAAAACACAGACTTCTTAAAGTACGGGCACTTACTACATGTAATGCTTGACTAAGTGATGTGGCATAGCTTTGTAATACACAGCCTTCATACTTACTTTAATGGATGGGTTCTGCAATGCATTCATTTACTGCTTCGTTCACAATATGCATCCATTGAACGATACATTAATACTACTTGGATGAGAACTAACTATTAATTACAGGGTTTATCATGGAAATAGGGGTAAATGGATGAAACGACCCACTCGTGGTTTCAATGTGTCATTATTAGAATTAATTGACTACCAATCATTGATACAATAATAAGTATTAAAAATAATATTATTTAAAATCATGGTTTGACCTAAGCAGAATTATCGTGACCCGTGACCTATTTTAGAAAGACCCTGTGGTCATTTAATTTTCTATATTTTTTCCCTCATAAAATGTCCATTGACATTGTGTTTATTAACTAATTAAAATCAGATGTACAAATGACGCAAATCATTTTTTGTTTGATTGTTTAAAAAACAATTGTTTTATACCAGAGACAATTTTGAAACTTGCAATATTTCCTTCTATTGTCAGTAATCTTAGGATTCATTTGACTTCTTCAATGTGTTTTCTTTAGGTTTTCAATTGATAATGAAAAAGGAGATTAACCAGATTTCAATTGGCAATAAAGAAAGACAGTAAGCGGAATGGTCGAAAGTCAATCTCCGTATTCGTGTTATTCCTGTTTTGTGTGCTCATACTACCAAGGAATAACAACTGGAATGGTATCGGTGCCCCGTCTTCATCGTTGTGTGCTTCAGTAGCCTGGCGCTAGTACACGGGAGTCAATAGATCCCTATGGGGGGACGGTCGTCCATCTACACGACTACATGAAGCCACACCATTGCACATGTCTGCCAGTACATGTTAACACGGACTGCGCGGATCTCCAAGGGACTGCGCGGATCTCCAAGGGACTGCGGCCAGCCTAATCGGACAGAACAAGGGAGTCGTTAGAGCTGTCAGTCCCTTCATGGAGAAAAACACCTAACATTTGTATTCTCAGAGGGTTTTTTCCCTCCTCATGCGTACAAATATCCGGATGAGCCTTAATAGTGAAATAGCTCGAGTTGCAGGAGCCTGAAATAAGATTATTTTAGTGGAAATGTTCCAGCCTGGCTGCAGGCGGGTGTCTCACAGCAGGGTGGTGTTGTGGAAGAAGGAGACGCTGTCGTGTGGAAATGCTTCATCTTTTCTCATCAACAATCAGATCTGTCTGCAGTATATAAATACATTTTGTATCCATTTTTTTTATTTATTGGAATATATATGCTTTTAGAGATGCTTTATTCGAATATGAAATAGAGAACCTGTCAGAATATGAACGCGATCTGACAACAACTGATTTATCATAAAAAAAACCACATAAAACACCCAAACAAATGCAGTATTCATCATTTGTATATATTTTTTTTTTTTTACAGTGATAAGTTATTATAGAGTTTAGAATCACATCACTGTAAACAATTTAAACAAAAAATATAGATATATTATTTTTACAGAGAGCACGTCCTTCAACACTTTTCCATTTATTTCGTAGAAAGTATTTTCTGTTGTGACTCAAATGGGTCCCATTCCATAGAACAATCGTAGCGCTACGAGAGTTGTTTACTTCTATAAGTTAACATTGAGTTATGAGTCGCGTAGTACTACGATTGTTCTGTGGAACGAAGGGCAGCAACAAAAATTACCTGTGACATTGCTGAGTAATACAACAACGTCTTAACCGTCGTCTCAACTGTCGTCTCAACTGTCGTCTCAACCGTCGTCTCAACTGTCATCACTGTGTGCCTGTAAGGTGTTGTTACGTCCAATGCATTAACTTGAAATACAAGCTGTCTGGTTTGACCTTGATGAGCTCGGTGCTATAATTGGCTGAATCGGTTGATTAGTTCCATTTCCATGCACTTCCGTAATGCGTAGTTATGCATAGTTGCATAAGCCGTGTACTTTTATATGACTAGTCTCCGGTCGGACCCAATGCCTACTAGTGAAGGCTAGTAACTGTCATTTACTGTAGACTAACTGGGATGATTTAAACTTATTTTTATTCAGCAAATGAGGATTGGTAAACAAGCTGTACAGCTTATTTCAATACCGTTCCTCAACCTGGGCATCAACCAGTAATAGAAAGCAGTTGAGGGTATTTTGGATTGACTCTGTATATCTAGTATGTAGATCATCCTAGATTTATCTGTGGACCCATGGCTTACATTAATACATAGCTATTGCAGGTTTCCATCTCACCATAAGCACGATGCCATGATTCCCTAGTAATGTCTCTTTGGGTGGCACTAGCTCTATGTGGCAAAGGTTCCAGGTTCAAATCCCTCCCCGGCATCTTTGTTCGCGCAAGTTATCTTTCTGACATAATATTGATAGGATGCACTGTTTGTAGAGTGGCAATGCAGTTATCATCCTTGGTCTTGTCAGTACCAGCCGGTGATTGCAGGTTTACTGCAACATTCAACGCTACGGATATTGCAGGTTTCCTCCTGCCCTTCAAACTGACAAGCCATGATATTAGTGAAAAATTCTAGAAAGCGACTCTAAAACCCCAATCAAAAAAACAAATAATGAAAAAGAAAACTGCTCTATGTTGAATTAATGGGTTCCGTTCAAATATTGTGAAGTTTGTTTCCCTTTAGTCATGTGTACTAGGAGGATTTGTGTGTTGGCATTGGATCGTATTTATAGATTTCCCAACCAGTCATATGCACATCACAGCGAAACCACTCACACATTGTCAGGAAAAAAATAACATCACATCCTCAAATCACTCGCGGATTACCTTTACTATACCACGCATTGCCTGCCATATAGAATTGTGACGCATCGCTTATCATGTCTCGCCTGTAATTACTTGTCAGAATGATAAAACCTTCGCAACGTTTGTGTAGAAGTAAGTAATTGTGTCATGATTGTCTGCGCGAGGCCGTGGTTGTGTTAATTACAGAAAAGTCCCAGGATTACAGACAGATTTTCTCACCAGCCACTTAGCGCCGTAGTTACCTGGCATCGGCAGCTGTGGAACCAAGTCTGTTTGATGTACGGTCAGTTCATACCTGAGTAACGTTGTAAGATAACCAGGAAACAGGTGACAGTTGTAGCATGGGTGCCTGTAAGGTGTTGTAAGGCAGGATGGGCAGCAAGATTGGTTCCTTGCTTTTCTTGTACGTACTTCCCTTGCCAAAATATATAAATATTTCAATTTTCTAGAAGAAGAAGAAGAAGAAGAGGAAGCTTTATTTAACATCTGATATGTACATAACAAAAAAACGTGGCTCTGTAGAGTTATTATTCAGATGTACTTTCCTTACCAAAATATATAAATATTTCAATGAATAAGACAAATTGGTACGCAAAATCGTGCCTGTCATTTTGATGATATCAATTTAATTATTGGAATTATTTTCGACTTTATAGGAGAGCTGGATAGAATTAGCGTGTAAAGTAATTTGATTTGAGAGCTGACTAATTCAATTGCAGTGACAGTCTTTGTGTTGGAGTGATAAACGTTCCCTTCAATAAACAGGACAAAGCAGGTTCTAGAGTGTGACAGTGCATATATCACGGTATCTGGATCAATTGGTCACAGTTACCATGAGGCAGTAGCGTTCTGTGGCGAGTACGTCATACTCCAAAACTGAAGGTTCCCGGTTTGAATCTTGTCTGAAATAATGGTGCCGTTTTATGTCTTGTTTTTTTTCTTTTTGTTATTGTGGTTTCCCACCCGTTATATGCATATCAACACAAGACAAATAAAATACTATTAACCCTCTCTGTGCTGAAGGCAACTGGAGATGCCCTAAGGAACGGTATCTGTCTAATCCACTGAGAATATGGTTAAACAACATTAAAGCACTGATATAAAACAGTTGGAATGTCACACTGTTGGGTAATATTTAGAAGTAGGTGTGGAAAGTTTTGCGCCACCATTCTAATAGTGATGCACTTTTATCAATAGTTTGCTGACCTTCCATATTTCCATAATCAGTCAAGAGAGGTCTTATGTCATCTGAATTAATTATGTTACGTGATGTCAATTATCCTGGGTGCTCGTTGTTACGTATGTTGTTAATGCTGTGCATAACAACTGAGTACTTGCAACGGATTCAAAAAGATCTCTGGGACACCCTGCATATGTCAGGTTAGAAATATGTATGTGTTGTTTCCTTTAACTCCATCAATATTCAGTAGTACATTTAGTAATGACTGTCTATATATCTGCTATTATGCTCTTTTTATAACCTAGGGGTGAAATATTCCTGCTGCGACGTAAAACATTAATTAATTCATTCTTCCTTTAACATTGCATGATTGAAACTAGCGATACCTTATGTTTTTTTCAGAGATGAACGGGTATTTCTAGGACATGCAATTCTTTTCTGTCAGGTTGTTTCACAGCAGATGTTTCTTTCACATGCAACAGTTTTCTACTAGATGGGCAGATGTTTCTATGAAATGCAACAGTTTTCTACTAGATGAGCAGATGTTTCTATGAAATGCAACAGTCTTCTACTAGATGGGCAGATGTTTCTATGACACATAACATTTTTCTACTAGATGGGCAGATGTTTCTATGACATGTAACAGTCTTCTACTAGATGGGCAGATGTTTCTATGACATGTAACAGTGTTCTATTAGATGGGCAGATGTTTCTATGACCATGCAACAGTGTTCTATTAGATGGGCAGATGTTTCTATGACCATGCAACAGTGTTCTATTAGATGGGCAGATGTCTATTAGGACATGGTGACATAGCTCAAGGTGTAAGGAGACATTGAGGACACTGTGCATAAGGTAGACATCTATTAAGTGGATCCCTGTAGACATCTATTAAGTGGATCCCTGTAGACATCTATTAAGTGGATCCTTGTAGACATATATCAAGTGGATCCCTGAATGGATTCCAAATATCTACACAGGTTATCCTGCCACTCTTTGACGCATTACTTCTATAACTGTAATCAGTGCAACCAAAACTGTATGTACTTCCAACAAACTTGATTATCAATCTATGTTTTTTAAAGAAGTGCAAATTGCAATGAGGATTTGAACTTAGGGTGAGAGGAATTATTGGATGGTTAAAGACTCCATCACAATTTCTGTCAGATAATCTGATAAAAGTGCTATTATTGTCCATCGTGATGCAATGATGGTGAACTGACGGTGAACTGACGGTAAACTGACGTGATTGATGACCTTCTCTGAGAACATCTTGGCCATCACAAGATGGCATAACTTCCAGAATATCTCGACTATGATGTTAATTCCAATCAGAGTTAAAAAGCACAATTTATGTGACTGGTATTGTTTATATCTAAATCTCTAGAGAAAATTTGTTCTCGTAAAATATCCATTTTGTATACAGTTGGCCAATGTTGATTACCTAAAAACTTATTAAAAGTAGCGTAGTTCATCTGAAGTTCCGTTTTGTTATTGGCCACTGACAGATGAAGCCTATACACTTGTACATCACTGATGCAAGTTGTTCGATCAAAGGTATTCCAATTTGAAAACCTGGATAATTTTGATTGATGTTTAGATAAGTCAGTGTGCTGCTATCATATCGATGGCATATCTATCGCGTCTTTAATTTAGGAAATATTTGGAGCAGTCACAGCAACTGAAATAGAATACTAGTAGTCCAGCCATGATTCTTGCTCCATCATGTATTTCTGGTTCCTTATGCAAACCAAGGCAACTAATTGTGTCTTTTCTGTGACGCTATTCGTGGGCAGTCATTGTTGTCGGCACGCGTGTGTTGTGGCACTTCTTGAAAACGCATGCACCCGCGGTGCTAGGTGTCCGTTATTGGACGCAGAGCTTTGGGTTAATTGTGGTTTTCACGCCGCAATGCATCCAAACTTTGAATGATCAATACAGGTTGTTACTAAGGCATCTGTATCAACTATGTGACTTAAAATAGCATTAGGACATTGCCTACCTCCGTTATTGTCCTGTATTTGGGTGTAACATTGCTAGACGGTATTGGGTGTAAAGCTGTCTGTAGAACACGGCCAAGCTCTGTTTCATGACCAGGTTTAAACCTCACCTTTATTGGTTGCCGGTTAATCAATACATACAGGTGATAGAATTGGGGTCATGCTGAGAAACGTGGTTTGTTGTCAAGTTTCCATTAAAAGAAGCCTGTCTGCATATGGGATACGTATGGTGACAACACAGGTAGGCAGAGAGGAGTCGTAACGTAATGCTTGCTGCATCCTGTAGGAGTTTGTAGATGTGCAACATGTTAAAGTAAGTGTTGTCACTGGTAGGTTATAATATTATTAACTGAATGATTTCATTTCGCATGTACAAAATCTATATAACTGTGTGTATATAGTACTATGTATTTATGACAGTGATATTTATATATATAATGAGCGATCCCCGAGAACTACCAATATTTTGATCATACGGGAATCATGTCTAGGTTTGGCAACTATATTTTCAATATCCCAACACTTCTATTATTGCACAGAAGACAACGAAAGCTGTATTATTTGCTCACTGGTATCTGGGTCGTGTTCCACAAAATTATTGTAGCGCTACAAGCATTTAACTCCATTACACGTGTAGCGAGTTATGACTCTTGTAGCGCTAAGACCGTTCTGCAGAATGGGATCTGAGAGTCGGTACTGACCTATAGATCTACCATATGAATATTCACACTTGCCAGTTTCAAAGAGGTATGAAGGCTAAATTACTGCAGGGCTTCAGATGAATTGGTCCGAGTCACAGACTACATTCTCACCCAAATAGTCCTATTCAACTCCTCTGCCATCAACAGGCTAGATTTCTTGGGAATAAAGCTTTTCAAGGTGTCCCTTCATATTGTATTATACCAATCAGTTGAATTGAAGTACAAATTATTTTCTTTTGGCATCTGAGAATACAGCTAGTGTACGGAGGAATATACTGGTAGTCTAATATAATGCAACACCAACTTATTTTTCGTATACAGTGCTCCCTCGATAAAACGCCCTTCGATGCACCGCGGATTCGGATACAACGCGGGGTCCACATTGTTAAAAAAAAGAAGAAATGTTCTCCAATTATATTTGTTGATATAACGCGGGTGGCATGTCATGGACCCCAACTTCAGCGTTATATCGAGGGAGCACTGTACCTTTGTATTGTTTTGCGTAAAGTAATTTTATTTTTCCAGAGCAGCGCTTTGAGTGTTGCACATAGAAACACTTGCAGGAATACTTTATCAATTGAACCAGGGTAAGCTTTCACAAAGCGCTCTCTTTGCAATGTAAAGCTATTGACAAAGAGAGCAGTATTGTCTCTCGGTGGATGAGAGAGCTTCATGAAAGGATACCCAGGTATCATCTATGTGGATGTTTGGACCAGATGAACCTGGAGGTCATTCTTCACAAACAGGATGTAACGTTGAGGAGGTCATCTATGTGGATGTTTGAACCAGATGAACCTGAAGGAGGTCATTCTTCGCAAACAGGATGTAACGTCGAGGAGGTCATCTATGTGGATGTGTGGACCAGATGAACCTGAAGGAGGTCATTCTTCACAAACAGGATGTAACGTTGAGGAGGTCATCTATGTGGATGTGTGGACCAGATGAACCTGAAGGAGGTCATTCTTCACAAACAGGATGTAACGTCGAGGAGGTCATCTATGCGGATGTGTGGACCAGATGAACCTGAAGGAGGTCATTCTTCACAAACAGGATGTAACGTCGACGAGATCATCCATGTGGATGTTTCATTGAACATAAGCTGTAGCGTTCCTTTCCACTGACTTTACAACTCGCCAAGGACTCTTGAGACTATGGATTGTATGATGTTGATGTATTATGTAGCAGGCTTTCCATTGAAACAAATAGTTGTTGAAAGCGTCGTACACAAACTGGTCATCATTATTTAATAACTGCTTATCTGTCAATTGAAGAGAAGTGATTGTCATGGCTCATGTTTGCTTTGTTGATGTATAATGTATATGTGAACTTTCCCAAGAGATACCAGTGAGATTATGATGAAGTTTATATGCCTGGATATTTTACTGTAAACTCTCACTGATGCAAGAAAGATTGAATGGTTGATTTTTCTTCTTCTGATCTGTTCTTCTATGGGTGGATATGTAAGCCTGAAGACAGCAGGATAGCACATTAGGGCAGTGGTTCTGAGTTTGAATCTAGGTGCCCCAGTGGTTCTGAGTTTGAATCTAGGTGCCCCAGTGGTTCTGAGTTTGAATCTAGGTTCCCCAGTGGTTCTGAGTTTGAATCTAGGTGCCCCAGTGGTTCTAATTTTGAATCTGGATTCCCAATAGTTTCTTCTTCTTTCATCCGCACCTATCATGACTCGTAGAACTTAGCATAGCATACATTTTAGGTCAAATCATGTGTATGTTGTAAGATTAATCCATTCTAACTCTTTAAATCGTATGTAACCTTGAGAGGTGACTGTCATTACTTTCCTGTATTCAGTGATGAACACACTATTGCATGCACCGAAAGACAGCTCAATCAACCCACTCTATGCTGGAGGCAACCTGAGATGTCCAAATAAGCTGTATCTGTGTCTAATACAGCAGGGAGAGAGTTAAATCAAACTAAGATTTCAGAACTGTCCTTTATCCTAGACTTTTTGTGTTTGCATTGAATAAATTCAGAAACGGACCTTTTAATGATATATTACACAAGTGTATATCCAGGTTTAAAGTGATGGCTTACAAGCTGTTACTGATACAAACCAAATATTGGCGCCAGTGGCTGAAGCTCTTGTCGCCAGAGATGTAATGACCTGATTAACATGACCATTTTATACAATTGTACAACAATTCAAGTATTACAAAGTCTTCCATTGAATATAAACTTGACCACATAAATGAATATATAAATGAATCGCATCTAAATCCGTACATAGGATACAATCAAATCAATCCAAAGCCATACTTCACTTGGACTGCGAACAGTGGTACGGGGAATACAAAGATACAAATGCCGAGTCGTTATTGCCATGTAATGATTTATTGCTGAGGTCTATTGTGTCCATGTTTTCACCTCACATAGCATCGTTAAATTATTGGTTTCTTTTAGAATGATTTGAAAAAAGGAATAATTGTTGCTGGTGCCATATTATTATTTTATTGGCAGTGATGTATTGAATGAAACATGTGTGTTGACAATTTGAATTTTGAGAAACAGCATTTTCCTTTTAAAAATATTAACAAGATCTTTTCTATTAATAAATTATGATAAAATATGTTAAAATATTTAATTATGAAAATGTGAATGACTTTATTGATAGCGTTGTTACTAAGTCAGCATTGAATTTACGCATTATTATTATTATTATTATTATTATTATTGAATTCACGCATTATTATTATTATTATTATTATTGAATTTATGCATTATTATTATTATTATTATTATTGAATTTACGCATTATTATATTATTATTATTGAATTTACACATTATTATTTTTATTTTTTTTATTATTATTATTATTATTATATTGTATTTACTGTTATTGTTATTTTATTATTGTTATATTATTATATTTGTTATCATTTTATTTTTGTTATTATATCATTTATTATTATTGTTATTGTTATTGTTATTATTAGTGTTGCTAGCACTATTGCTACCATTCATTTACCTTACTTATTATATGAGACACATTCATATCCAAGGTCTCTGTTCTACATCTTTTGAAATCATAAAATGTCAAATAGCACTAAGCATAATTTTCGTATTATCACGTGAAATCGTGCTTGTAAATTGAAATAAATTGTTCACATATGTTACTGTCAAGTATTTTGGTTATATTAAGACAAAAACCTGTTATCAACTTGTCACTATGTAGCTAATAATAACATCAGATATCATGTGTGATACGAGGTAACTAGGTATATATTGCACCTCTAATGTTCAAATATTCTATTAATATTGGATGTATTAACCTTCTCCCTGCTGGATTAGGCACAGCTCTTTATGGCATCTCCGGTTGCCTTCAGCATGGAGACAACTTTTGTCACAATCAAGTGAAAACATTCACAGTATCGTTAGTCTGTGCATTTAGACCACATGGATTCTAGAATGAATGAATTTATTAGTTACATGTGTGTTTATCGGTGTGTACGGGATTTTACGAGCTGAAAGTTCCTGTACACCCCGAGACCGCAG